>NQII01010179.1:5102-39778 GCA_002778355.1 Clitarchus hookeri | reverse complement strand
AATTTTCATCTTATGCGTCAAATTTAAGTGAAATTACTAAGATAAGTTAAACATTATTTACAAGATCGAGATAACGGAAAGGATATTGATCTTGGTTAGACTATGACTATTAATATTTCGTTGAAAGATAATTTCGTGTATGTTATGTTTGCGTAATTTTATTCGTTGTTTAAAGTACTGCCGAACTAAAATATGGTATTCAGTGCAAAATTATTATATTTAATTAAATAGGTTGTATTGTGGTACAGTAAGTAAGTCAGTTTATTAAGGAGGACGCAACTCNAGGTTGTATTGTGGTACAGTAAGTAAGTCAGTTTATTAAGGAGGACGCAACTCTTCTGTCCCCTGCTAACGGTGCCCATAGACTGTTAAGGTCGATGTATTAGAAGTGTGACGTTTGTCTGGATAGTCACTTGAAAGCATTGTTTTTTCTTTTTATGTATTAAAATAACATAAGTAATGTATTCATGTAGTTGCGTGCCTCACAGTTTCAAAGTGGACCAAGATGGACTCGCGTACACTAACTGTTAGGTACACGGAAATGCCGAACTGGACGTTGGGCGGAAGCATACATTACAGGCGGAAACAACAAACTGAGGGATTTAAAAAGTGTTCGATCAATCACTAGAGAACTACACACGACAAATGTTAGTTCTTCGCTGATACGACCTCGCTGAGTACGGAAGAAAGTGAGACCGGAAAGTGTTCTAAAACATTCTGCCGTCTCGTAGGAGAGGTCAGGATAATAGTTTCCGCGCTCGAACAGACATTTTTGTATGATGTACAGTTATCATTTATCGCGGAAGGCCGTTGCTCAGCTGATAAAGCACCGGTGAATCATCTGGTCGAAATAGGCGTTCCCAAGTAACAGCGGCAAATACGTATTCGTCGACGAAGCTAGGTCGAGAGGAAGTACTTGGAGTTACGAGTGAGTGACGCAGGAGACAAAGGCTTCTCCCATCGGCGAGGAAGACTCTGTATTCGTAATCCAGCCAAGCCACGTGACTTTGTGACGTCTTTTGAAGCACGTGAGATTAAGATGTCTTGTAATGACTCAGGAAAAGCAAATAGAATATACATATATGTGTCATGAGCAGTCTATCTCGCAGGTTTATCCCTTTTTTGAAAGTAAAAATATCCATGAATTTTGGACTCCGGTCGGGATGTAGAGGCTTGCGAAAGTCATCAACATATAATTTTTTTATAAATGCTGATTGATTTTCTGTAACTGTAGAGTTGAGTTGAGAGGTTTTGTCGGCGCTAACATCAATGTCTTTAGACACGGTGAGACTGAAAGAGGTGGATATTGAGCAGCGGCGGAATGCAAGTGCGGGTTAAATCGGGAGTGCACAGAGAAAACCCGCCATCCATCGGCAACTTCCACAAATATGAAAATGCGGATGACTCCGTCGGGAGCCGTACCCGGTTCACCTTGATGGAAGGCGAGTAGTCTTAACTCGCACACCACCGCGGCACACATGTTGTACTCAGGTGTTCTCATTTACACATACGTCAGTGACATGACTAACTGTTGCAATCTCGTGTGAGTGGCGGTAACGTCGTCATCTGCACGAGGATGTCTGCCGTCTTCGTCCTTCCGGACGTCACAAAATACCATCTCTTAAGACAACATGTTCTCAGCATATATTTTCATTTTATTCAAACAAAATATGTCATTGATAAAACTGAAAAATTACTTTTTTTTTTGCAGATTGTTTCTAAAACATTTTAAGTGTTACTTTCTGGCCAATTATTTATTCTTCACTACACAGAAAGCAAATTTCAGCAGTATAGTCGGTCGGGGTTGTATAACACACCTCTCTCCACGTGGAAATGCACATATATCAAGGTAATACACCTTGCCAATGTAGCCTAAATTAATGTGATTTCGTACAGACTTGAAACAATACCTATTTAAACAAGTTTTGGAATAGTTTTGGAATTTTTGCACATAACGTGCAAAATATTAAAAATATTCTTCGTATAGTCATCAACCGTTGTAAATAAATTCCGTGCGTTAGGAACTAAATAAAGGTAACAAATTGGGGACCGGTTTCCGGTTTCCGGTGTGGTCGTCTTGCCTGGTACAGCACCGGGCCTCATGCGTCAGTAGGAGGGTAAATAAGGGGGGGGGGCTCAGATGACTCAGCGCATGTGTGACGCATGAGCTTATGTAACGCAGCGACGCTCTGACGTCAGTGACAGAGTTTGCGAGGAGGGCGTCGGTCGAATACCTCGCCACGATATATCGAGACTCTTCCGTTTGCGTCGGAAATTGGTCGACGTGGCGGAACCCTTAGATATCGTGCGGAAGGCTGTTTAAGATAATGTAGGGCAGTAACGCGAGTTGTCTTGTCGAGGCAGTGCGTGTGTTAGTGAGAAGCTGGCGAATCACGTGAAGAATCGTGAGGTGAAACCACTGGACTTATGTTTCGGGAATGCATGCATCCTCCTAGTGTGTAGTTTGGAAAATGTTACATTGTTTATGGTAAATAGGATTTTATGGTAGTTACATGAAAATTAAATGAAATTACTTCTTAGCGAATATATTTGGCTGTATTCAGAATTAGTTTACCTTCACATTCTTCATTTAAGCATGGTCTATATTATTAATTCTTGCGTTTAGTTTACACTCGATTCGTAAACGGCAAAGTTATATTTTATTCTGCATTATTTAGTAAAACGTTGCAGCATGTCTGTATACTATGCAATTATCCCTATTAAGAGCAAATAATTCTATGAGAAATACATTGAATTGGATATAAGCTTCTACCATACTGGACTGTATTGTAATACTTGTTCATAATGCCGATTTCATTATTATTCATTACTTCAGGTTTAGGTTTGTTCCTTTACTACATATATATTCGTCAATAACCAAGTCAGAATTGGAAGTAAGTATGAGATAACGTTGGCGCTTCATGCTACAGAAATAAGAATGTCGTAACTCGCTTAAGGTCAGCTGTAGGTTCAGTTATGTTTAAGCGGCAGGTTCAAAATGAAAACTACAGTTCTTTGATGGAAGAGTACAGAAGGTTTGATATCAATACTTTTGCATAGATTGCTTCAGTTAGTGACATGTTCAACAAACTTTGTCAGTTCACTCTGTTTTCTAGCATAGTGTTACTGACACCATCAACGTGTGTAAACTATGTCATTTTTGAGGCCTAGCACTGCTCTCTGCTGCTCTGGATGAGTATAGTCTTTCTTAAAGTGTTGCATGTTGCAATAATGGTTTTATTTTCCTTAGCAGAGATGTTTAAGTAGTATTTCGTTCTAAAATATGTTCACTGGTTTTGAAGGCTGAGGTTGTTTATTCCTGGAGAAACATTAAAAAAATACTTCATGACAGATAAGAACACAGTTTGTAACTGGAGGTGCTTACATAGGTAAAATTGATTAAGGAAGTTACTGTATTTATTTGGTTTTGTTTGAAGCTCAAGTGACAACGTACTGCATAACACAACTATATTCATGTTTTATGAATGGTGTCCAATTTTATGAATTCACTCTTGCAGCTGCAGTGGAGTCCTGCAAACCCAATTGCAGATAGTGTAAATACATACACAGCACTGGACACGTGATAGTTTTAAAGTGGCAAGGACAGTGTGAAGGTTCTTACGACTGTGTAATGACTGGCACATTGTCTTATTGTGCCGATTATTATTTACACTCTGACGTGTATAAAAGGAAAACAAAAAACAGCTTTTCACCTCCTTAGTTAAATTTGGAAGCGAGACATACCTGCCGAATATAACAAGGTACTCGGATCTGAGGCTTTGTTCTTATTCGTTTCAACTTTCGTTTTTTCATCATTTGTATTCAGCATTTTGTAAGGTTTGGTCGAAACACCATGACATTCAACTGTCTAGCACGCCATGCTCTAATCATCGTGCTGTTATCATGATTTCATAATTAAAAGTCCATGAAGTCAAAAAATAAACAGTAATTATTACCGAAAGATTTTCGAGGTACGTTACCAATTTAAAATGAACAAAACAAAACCAATGTTATGTGAAATTGTTTCTTAACAAAAATTGTGTCATGATAAAATACCTATTTTAAGAATATTTCAGAAACTTGTTTTGTGAAATAAATATTGAGAGTAAAATACACAGTTGTTTATTCCAATAGCTTATTCCTAGTCTATAAGTGTATATAAACGATTCAAAAAAGCAAAACTAATATAGTGGATGTTTGGAAATTTCCATTCTGTAATTAGTCTGCTTCGAAGCTGACAAAACGCAAAACTCAAATTACAAAAATACGTCATAGATTTTGTAGACAAAATGAGTCACGTGACCATTTTGTTAACACAAAGTGCTAATTGGAACACGGCCCAAAACTGTACGATAGATATGGCTAAACTATCAGAGGGCTGGGGATTATGTGTATTACAAATGTCCTATTCGATACATAATATCACTTTTAGTGGTCCGTAAGGTAAGTTAAATAAGTCTAAAAAAATGAGTGATGGATGTGCAATGACTAGGCGTGAAGGTGAATTGCGCAAAAGGGATATAGCAACAATTCTACTTCGAGAATACAAAGGTGATGTGCTAGCCAAGCAATATATATCTGTGGGGCTGAAGTAAGTACTTTTATGGGGATTACATGTTTAGATAGTAAGCACGGGGCTTCAGCATATGTCAAACGGGAAGATAGAGGTTGGTAAAAAAAAGTTTGGGGGTAGAGAATTTAAGGTTTGTATCATACCTACAGGATTATGGGCTTTTGCTGTCATAATGAGTCCATCTATCTCCTCCTAGGTCATTGTGTACACATCGACTGCATTCTAGACAATTCTTTCAAACTGTTACTTTTTCACTAAAATCCTGAGTTTTCCTCCATCACTTCACAATAGAAAGATTCCAACTGATATCCCAGTTTATCAACTATAGTTTTTTTTTACAAATAAATTACTTTTATTTATTTTCCGAGTGAGTCACCAGCAGATAGGGAAGGGCCGGTGTAGGGAAAGGTATAAGAAAGTAATGAAAGTAAGGTAATGTGGGACGTGGCAGACACTTGAGTAATGGTAAGCAGGGCTTGGGGGGCAAGGAGAGAAATATGTAAGGATCACTATGCAGTTGGCTTGACAGGTATAGTTTCTAGAATACTAGCATTGTCCCTGTTTCCGTGGGGCTCTCGCGTGACAAGGACGACAAAATGTTGTTCCACGCCCACTGATGATGAATATAGGTAACTCGGATAACAGAGGCTGTACGCCGACGGCTTTTGCGAGTTAACAGGAAGGTCACGTGCGACATGATTCTCTGCATAATGTGAGCTCTGCATCACAGGGGTCTTGATGTAGATCTCATAAACTGAGTAAGGCAGTAAGTGTAGAATGATTGCTACCTCAATATTGGAGCATTGGCCAGCGATAGCCCAGAGTACGAGGTGTGGTTGCAGTGCAGTACATGTGTAAGTGAAGTGGATGAAAGGCGACCTGAGAGAGAGTGTGTGTGCTGCAGGTTCAGCATGTTCATCAACGACAGCATGATCCTGCAGTTCCTGTGGGAGAACGGAGCAAACCCGAGCAAGCTGGCTCCTCTCACTGTGTTCCGGCGACCCGGGTACGAGACCCTCGGCAAACTGCACTCGCCCAGGTTCATCAAGACACACCTGCCATTCAGTCTGCTGCCTCCGGAGCTACTGGACTCTGGCTGCAAGGTAGGCCACTCCCTGCTCGGAGCGATTCCACTCATCTGCCCTGCTTACGTCGCTCAGACACATTACAGTTACGACACCTCCACTCTACACTGAGAGAAAGTCTTTGTTCAATCAAACAAAGCTTGCATGGCACTATCATTATAATTTCTTGTATACGGGCCATGAAATATTTCGTTGTTGAAAACATATTATTTTGCTGTTCTTATTTGGTTACCCTAAATACAGATTTGTCTGATGCAACTAAAGATTTGTTTGGTTCTACGTAAATTAAACAGTTTCGTTTAATATGGGGAAAGTTGGAAGCCTGGCCTAGAATAGAACTTAGATCACCTGAGCCCAAGCGCTGTGCCTCAGCAACCTCAGTCACGCTCTGTGCCTCAGCAACCTCAGTCAAGCGATGTGCCTTAGCAACCTCAGCAAGAGTGACTAATAATTAGGCAGAAATGTTTTTTAATGTGTTCTTTTCAAATGCTGGACAACGTGGGCAAGAAAATATTTCAAGTTTACAGATTTTTAGTTCCCTATTGAACTTATATTATTAGGATGTTTATACCATTATTAAGCATCAATATATGCACTAACAAACACGTTTATTTCCAAATTATCACACAAATTACAAACAAACACTCGAGCTGTATTTGTTAACGAATGCAATTAAATTAGAGGCCTAACATACGTATATATACAGTTGAATCAACAAAATAGTTTGTTGACTTTTAAATTTGTTTTGGACCAACACAGAGGTTTTGTTTATTCAAACGTGTATTTAATCAGATTAACAAAATTAATTTTGTTACTTTTCAAGTTTTATCTAATCAACAAAATATTTTGTTGGGGAAAATAAATGCAATTTTTGCCCTATACAAAGAAATATTTTGTTGGGTGTTCTCTCACTGAAATCCCGATATTCCAAACATTTTCTTCGTTATTTCGTAGCTATTTTGAAGAAAACTTTGTCTGTTCACGGGCTTCTAACTTAAAAATGAACGATTGCTTTGAACGCGTAGCCAACAAAGAAGGCGAAAATCAACCAAATGGATTAATGTCTCCAAAAAAATCTTTGGCCGCTGCATATAAATTATTTGTTCGAAATATATCGCGCGTAACTAAACATTTCATATTGTTGTAAAATTGTTACATATGTTTGCTCACACTTAATATTTGTCTAACATACTGAAAGAAGAAAATATTTGTTTGGCATAAACAAAATTGTTTTAAATACATAATTTTCTTCGTGAAATTTTTTTATTCATTTAACAGAACGGATACTTGGTTGTACAAACAAAAAAATGTTTAAGCTGAAATAAACGCCAATCAAAAACAAATATAATTGGTGAACTGAAACAATTTTTTTCTCAGTGTAAAGAATTGCTCCCAAATTAACTATATTAAAAAAGCACATATAGTAAAAATTATTTTTCCTTTTGTATCCGTGGCGTCTTTCCTACATTAGTCCAGGAAATACTCTAATACTTAATGAAGTTCCTACCTTTTTAAAGTAGCAATTCTACATTTGAAACCTTATATATTGTCAATTTTCCGTACTATACACTAGTGTAAATGCATTGAAGAACACCTAGTCTACATCGTCCAGTACAAACTGGTTTTACAACACAAAATGTGTGTAGAGGACATTCTGATCGCGCGTGGGAGGTCACTACTCGCCTGCACACGTCTGCAGCCAGTAGACAAACTGTCTTATCACACGTCGTCTGACAACACTGTGCGATGCCATTGCGTGTGTATCACAGAGTGTGTTTGCAATGCCTGGAAGTCAACGTCGAGGACCAGTTGAATAGTTAAGTGACTTTGAGTGTGGCCGTATAGTGGGACTTAAGGAGGGTGATCAGACGTTCCGCAGAAATGTCACTCACTTGGGACGTGAAGTGTGAGTGGTCCATCTGTGGTAGAGAAGATGTGTGACACAGGATTCCTACAGCAGTCTAGCTCCACCAGTGCCACCTCACTGCACTGATGAGCGCCTCGACAGAAGGATCGTTCGAGCCGCCATGACTGACAACGGCAACTGAACATGCAATCTAAGTCACTGTGCCTGCCCCAACAATTAACTATCGATTGTTAGAGGTAGGTTTACGTTATCTTGTTCCTACGGCATGTTTACCCCTGACACCTGCTTATCATCGTGAACGTCTCCGGTGGTGTCGAGAGGAACTGTGTACCGGAAAAGCGAATGTAGAGTGGTGTTCAGTGATGAGAGTCGTTTCTGCCTTGAACGAAGACCCACCATTCTTGACCCACACCTGGGATAAGGGCATGGGCAGCCATTAGTTATACATCTCGATCGACTCTGGTATTCATTCAGTGGAAAAGGGGGGGGGGAGAGGGTGTATGACGAGTGTGTTGTATATCTGTGACGTTGTGAATTCTGTTCTCCGACTGTATCTCAACACACTGCAGGAATCAGTCTTCCAGCACTATAATGCTCGTATCCATATGTTGCTACGGCAACACAACGTACTCTACACGGTGTACACATGATACGATGTCCTGCTAGATCTCCAGACCTCAGCCACGTCGAGCATGTGTGGAACACGGCGCCTGACATCCAGCCCAGCCCCGGCAACGACCAGCTACGCCCAGCTACGCCCAGCTGCGCCTGCGAGCGTGGGATACCGTACCTCATTCAGCATTTTTACGACCGGTAACCGCTGCATGTGTCGTCGTCCGGAGTGGTCACGCTCCTTATTAAGGTGTCTGCTCTATGTGTTGCATTTAATGTTCTGGATGTCCCATGGGTTTGATGTTTGAATCTGTCCCATATGTATCTCATATCACCTCATTCTTCTTATGTACCAACTTTGAGGCAGACAAGTGTATTTCTGCAGGATATTCTTAAATGCATTTCAACTAGTGTATATAGTTTAAAATCTCCCATTACCGTTTAGAAAGTTTATTGAATTTCTTTTCTTTTTTTCAAAGTGAGAGAGTTCTTTTGTTACTGCTATCTGCAATAAATACTTGTTGGTCCCTTCTAGCCATTTTTCTTCGGAGTGGGTGATCTTGCTAGAACACTATGAGATCATCAACACCAAAGCGCGGAAGTGTACTACGAAGCAGCTGATATAATCCTGATACATTCTGGTAATGGATTAATGTCTTAGCGGGTGGCTGCATCAGTAAACGTAGACCCTTTAACGGTATTAACGAAGATAATAACAACGTGTTACGTCGTTTTATGTACATGATGCGAGCAATATGTGGGAGGCGATAATGCTTTCTGTGGTGTCGAACCCAACTAGTTACATGGTGCACGAGTTTCACATGTGATTGGGTGGGCACATGACACATGGTAAGTTTTCTCCGCTCATTTTGCGCAAGATTTTCTCAATTTTTCTCAAGTAAATTAAATGTGAATTTTCTTATTGTATAGAAAGATGGCATATTATAATGCGTTTTATACATATATTAGTAGCATGGCAAAATATATGTGAAAACAAACAGAAGTTGCCCAAAAACATCTGACACTACGAAACCTAGCCTGCGACACCTTACTTACGAAATATAAGATGTTGTCCAGTACGTTTTCTTTCTTGAAGAGAATAAAATGTTGGCGGTTAACATATCGTGTACCGGTAGTGTTGACAAGTTCTAGTATGTTAATAAGTTCCGGTCAAGCGAACACATTGCCATTCGAAAACGGGCAAGGAAACAGGTAATGATTTGCTAGTGACGGGGCGTGTGCATTAAAAAAAAAAGCAAATGCATTGCTATATTCGTGCTATATTCGTTTACTTTACATATGAACTGACAGCACTGGTGTACTGCTGGAATTGCTATATTCGTTTACTTTACATATGAACTGACAGCACTGGCGTACTGCTGGAATTGCTATATTCGTTTACTTTACATATGAACTGACAGCACTGGCGTACTGCTGGAATTGCTATATTCGTTTACTTTACATATGAACTGACAGCACTGGCGTACTGCTGGAATTGCTATATTCGTTTACTTTACATATGAACTGACAGCACTGGCGTACTGCTGGAATTGCTATATTCGTTTACTTTACATATGAACTGACAGCACTGGCGTACTGCTGGAATTGCTATATTCGTTTACTTTACATATGAACTGACAGCACTGGCGTACTGCTGGAATTGCTATATTCGTTTACTTTACATATGAACTGACAGCACTGGCGTACTGCTGGAATTGCTATATTCGTTTACTTTACATATGAACTGACAGCACTGGCGTACTGCTGGAATTGCTATATTCGTTTACTTTACATATGAACTGACAGCATTGGCGTACTGCTGGAATTGCTATATTCGTTTACTTTACATATGAACTGACAGCACTGGCGTACTGCTGGAATTGCTATATTCGTTTACTTTACATATGAACTGACAGCACTGGCGTACTGCTGGAATTGCTATATTCGTTTACTTTACATATGAACTGACAGCATTGGCGTACTGCTGGAATTGCTATATTCGTTTACTTTACATATGAACTGACAGCACTGGCGTACTGCTGGAATTGCTATATTCGTTTACTTTACATATGAACTGACAGCATTGGCGTACTGCTGGAATTGCGGTTTCTAGCACCACTACGCCACTTCATTTATTGGCCCAATATTTGATCTGTCGATTTCCCGCTGACTAAATAATTTTTACTCTTGCACAATCATACTAAAAACGTTTGCCCCCAAACAGTTGGTTTACATATTTAATTATGTATGCGATCGTATTGAAATTTCGATACATAAGTATTCAGTTAATATCTTGATTGCTATTTACGTCAGGTTTAAAAGTGAAGCATTTAAGAAGAGCTTCAAAAGGTTTATTTAAAAGTTTTAACTGCACAGTTGTGATATAAAACATTTTTTAATTTCTCATATTTATACTCTGAAAACTAAATGAGAATTGAAATGATACTCACACAAAATCCGTGCAGCTAGTGAACTTTTACGCTTGGCTGTAACAAGTAGGAAAATGTATATGTTTATAAGCAGACGAGTTGCTGGAGCCGGCATGAGTGTAGATGTAAGTGATTGATGTTAACAGGTTGTGTACATGGCGAGGAATCCCAAAGATGTAGCGGTCTCGTTCTACCACTTCATCCGGCTCATACGATACATGGGCTATCAGGGAGACTTTGAAACATACTGGAACCAGTTCCAGAGGAATAATCGTAAGTTATCTAAACGTTGAACTACCATGTTTGTAATGTAAAGATAGACGTGTATTCATTTAATTATTCTGTTTGTAGATACTGTAGAAATATTAAGGACACATTTTTCATTTGCGTAAGTTGGGTTTAATTATCCTTCAAAATTTTATATTGCCAAGTCAACGGGTAAACAGTATTTGAAGTTCCCAAGGCCTGCTGCAGTATAGGGAACCTCAAGAGATTTGAACGTGGTTTTCGCAGGAAAACTTCCTTAAATACGGCAGTTTTAAATACTAAATGTTTTGAGTAAACCTCTTTTCGAAGATGTGTAGACATTCCCATTGAATGTCTACAAATGGCTGATCCAGCCTGGCCATCTTTACTACACGTCCTTCTGATACATCGGTCCTTCGTAGTGGTGCCGGTGTATTTATTGCTACAATTTTCTCTCTCCAGGCAGAAGGGAAATAACCGTTACGGTTACGTAACTGTTTTTACCGTAAATACTCCGGTTTCAAAAACTGTGGCTAACTCTCAGCAGTATCCAAGCGAACAATGCACTCTTGACAAAACACTCGCTAGTTTGGGAGCAGAGACGTGTATGAAGAACTTCCAGCCAGGTCGAATGATCACAGGTGAACTCTAGTTTCCTCTGGGGCGTTCATTTTCCACAAAAAAAAAAAATTATAAATCAGTGAGCGTAGTTATCTTCCTGTACATATTCTATCTTCCTGTCATTATCTATGGAAAAATCAACACTTAACGGGATGTTATGTTCTCTTATGTATGTGCATTAAATGGACGATTTTACATTTTATGATTGATGCAGATGACAAATACGTTTAATTGTACTAGGTATTTAAAATATTAGTTGTTTTAAAATTGAATGATATTAATTTTTATGTATTTTATTGATTAGTAGTTTATAAATGAAATTATTTACTTATTTAGTATATTTCAACGCAGTTTTTCTTAAAAAATTTGGCATTTTAAAATTTATTACATACTTATTTTTAAAATTACTATTTTATTTTTTACTTACTTTTCAGACATTATCAACTGCGATACTTCATTACCAAAATTAATTTCTTACTTCCTTTTTAATGCCAGCAAGGAGCAGGTTTTGTTGAACTAAACTGCTCACTTATAGAGAAAAAAACAACACTTTATTTAGCTACATTTGATTATAATGTGAGCTACAGTATTTACACTTAAATATTTTTCCCGACACTGAATATTTCCAAAAATGTTACCAAAGTTATAATCTTGGTAAAGCACAGGATCTCATTTCTCGTTTCTGATTAGGACAAATTTAAGAGAAAATTTTTTCCTGTATCTCTTTTACAAAAGTCTATGAGAATTAGTTCATGACAAAACTTCTCTGCGTAATTTTGTGGGCAACGTAAGTTTGTTATCGTGGAATAACAACTTGCAGGCGAGTGTGGTTTAGATGCCATAACTAAAATTCTACAAATGGCTTCGAGTAGTTCCGGTTGATCGAAGGTCGTAAGTTTGAGTCTCTTAGAGCAGAGTCACATGGATCGTAAATTTGTACATTTTAAAGTTTATCATCCCCCCGACTCTCTTTTCCGCCATAATTTTGAAATAATCTTCCTGTTGTAGAATTAAATATTTAAATAAACTCAAAAAATTATGGATATGCATTTTTTTTATTAATTAAAGAGCCAAAAGTGTAGCGAGTTTAAATCCTCATAGTATTTTCTATAAAACTTTGTTACAGACACACAAAAAAAAAGTTCTTTCTTCCATTCCTTATTGCACTCTTAGGTGATTCAGGGTAAGAATTTCATCATTTTAGCAAGACACATTGAGCAGTTAGTGAGTACATAAGTTATCCCTCTGACAGCTTTCACAAACTGAACAAACAATTTTGATACATAGCAAATAACAAAGAAAAAATGTAATTTCAGTTCCCTGGACTCCGTATTGGTCGCACCTGAAGGAAGGCTGGGACAGAAGACATCACCCCAACGTCATGTTTGTCTTCTATGAAGATATGCTTAAGGTAATGTGAATAAAGTGTCCCTTGACATTAACTCAAAGTAATGGGTAATTAACGCTAGTCACTCATTTCAAAGGATAACGCGCACCTTAAGAGCTCGTGATATCTACGAGATGATGCTATAGTTACAATTCACTCAAACGTAGCTGAAGAGACTAATTTGCAGGAGTAGATATTCTTGTTACACTATCTCAATGACGGCTTTACAACAACTCCAGTGCTCACACCATAAACTTATATTCAATCGTTAGATATTCCTTTGCAACAGGAATATTTATATCTTTCCATAGTACAGCATTGTCGCTATTTTTAAATCTTCTGGGGCGAATACATTATTCTCCAAATTAATTTTGATAAATTAAGCATTATCTCTTAGCTGTTAGAAGTAAGCGTAATAAAATATTTAACTACGGTAGTAATATGCGTATCGTCCAAATCAAACCAAAATTCCTGTTTTTTTCGTCAAATCGAAGGTTATCGAAGGTTACCGAAGGTCATTTTGTCTGCTTCTTTTAGCATTTGTATGTACATTATAAAAGCGTCTCATTTTCAATTTTAAAATATAGTAGTAACAACAAAGTTGACTTTCTTAGTAGTTTAATTAGTTTTTCTTTTATAGAAGGCTGACCTAGCTGAATTCGTAAAAACATGCTTATAATTTCCTTGCTACTTACAACTTCCATGCATTTCGCAGTTAACGAAATCAATCCATTTTTATTCTTGGATGAATAAAATTGAATCCAATTTTGCTTCTCTTTTCTCAAGTGCCTCTTTAGAGGTTTTCAATTCCTGTAGTCTGCTGTAGCAGGCATTTCCCCAGCTTATTTGTCGTAGATCAGTGGTGACCAAACAGTCAGTCGTATTCACAATGGTTTGATTCGGTATTCTAGTTTCTTTTCTTTAAACGACAATTTTTTTTTTTTTCAATTATCATTACCCTTCCATTTCCAACATATACAACTTTCTTTGGCAACTCTTTTACACTATATAATGTCTCTTGTGCAGCGACCTGCTCGTATATTCTGCTATATTTGCAGCTGTTTCCATTGGCGGACAACTAACGCCACTGAACGTTTTCTAGTAATGCTATGCTTGTCCTCTGTACATGTGGAACCATCGAGTCCTTAGACTCTGGGTATATCGCAAATGTCATGGAAAAAATATTGGTTTTTTAATATTTCTTTAGTGTTTTTAATCGATTTTATTTAAATTTGCATTTTACCTGCAATACTATTTCGGCGATTTATTGTCTCAGATAATGTTTGCTCCATCTTTTCTAGAAGAGGGACTTCTAACGTGTGCTAGTTTCATTACTCTCCAACTATATTCTACGAAGAATTTCTTCGCAGTAAAAATAGTTAAAATGTTGTCAGTTTGGTTCATTGCTACTTTTAAAAGTCACATAATGGACACACGACACGCGTGATTAAATAATTCGAACTTTCACATGCGAATATTCCCCAATACATAATTATTTAAGTTCATGGATATCCAGTCCAAGTCAGTCTATGAAGACTCTGTAAACATCGCCAACTCAAGACTCCCGTGGCCAGTGTTGACTTCTTGCAGAACTTTCAGCACACGTTACTTGTCTTCACACGTCCATGCTGCACCGTGTCATCGTCATCCTTGGCTGTGTCCAGCCTGTGACCGGGTCACCTTTGAAAACTGCCCCCATCTTCCCTTGTCTACCCAAGAAGGATATTCGACCTCCTTCGCGTCACCATCATACAAGCACACACTCACTCTCACTCATTGTTTCCCAATCCTCAGCCTCACCTGGGTGCCAGACAGACTTATTGCACCCCGATGAAGATGAAATTAACCGGAAATGGAGCAAGGAAGGAATTCAAGGGATGGATAAACGAGAATACCCCGATACAACTCTCTTGCCTACGACAACATCCACTGCATTTCCCTCGCAGGAAACGTGCCTCGTGATCGGAGGCTAGTGCCCGATCCATTACAGGAACGTAGCTCCGAGTAGAGTGAGCCAAGCGTCTGTAAGTCGCGTGTCTGAACTAGATCTGTCATATGTACGCGCTTTCTTCAGGCGTGGCCTTGTGTCTACAAGACAACACCGCCGAGAGGCCGTGGATCCCAGGTAGGCACTTCCTTGCCGTGCCTCGTGGTGGGAGGCTAGTGCTCGATCCATTACAGGAACCTAGCTCCGAGTAGAGTGAGCCAAGCGTCTGTAAGTCGTGTGTCTGAACAAGATCTGTCATATGTGCGCGCTTTTTTCAGGCGTGGCCTTGTGTCTATAAGACAACACCGTCGAGGGGCCGTGGATCCCAGGTAGGCACTTCCTTGCCGTGCCTCGTGGTGGGAGGCTAGTGCTCGATCCATTAAAGGAACGTAGCTCCGAGTAGAGTGAGCCAAGCGTCTGTAAGTCGTGTGTCTGAACTAGATCTGTCATATGTGCGCGCTATCTTCAGGCGTGGCCTTGTGTCTACAAGACAACACCGTCGAGGGGCCGTGGATCCCAGGTAGGCACTTCCTTGCCGTGCCTCGTGGTGGGAGGCTAGTGCTCGATCCATTAAAGGAACGTAGCTCCGAGTAGAGTGAGCCAAGCGTCTGTAAGTCGCGTGTCTGAACTAGATCTGTCATATGTACGCGCTTTCTTCAGGCGTGGCCTTGTGTCTACAAGACAACACCGCCGAGAGGCCGTGGATCCCAGGTAGGCACTTCCTTGCCGTGCCTCGTGGTGGGAGGCTAGTGCTCGATCCATTACAGGAACCTAGCTCCGAGTAGAGTGAGCCAAGCGTCTGTAAGTCGTGTGTCTGAACAAGATCTGTCATATGTGCGCGCTTTTTTCAGGCGTGGCCTTGTGTCTATAAGACAACACCGTCGAGGGGCCGTGGATCCCAGGTAGGCACTTCCTTGCCGTGCCTCGTGGTGGGAGGCTAGTGCTCGATCCATTAAAGGAACGTAGCTCCGAGTAGAGTGAGCCAAGCGTCTGTAAGTCGTGTGTCTGAACTAGATCTGTCATATGTGCGCGCTATCTTCAGGCGTGGCCTTGTGTCTACAAGACAACACCTTCGAGGGGCCGTGGATCCCAGGTAGGCACTTCCTTGTCGTGCCTCGTGATGGGAGGCTAGTACCCGATCCATTACAGGAACCTAGCTCCGAGTAGAGTGAGCCAAGCGTCTGTAAGTCGTGTGTCTGACCTAGATCTGTCATATGTGTGCGCTTTCTTCAGGCGTGGCCTTGTGTCTACAAAGCAACACCGTCGAGGGGCCATGGATCCCAGGTAGGCACTTCCTTGTCGTGCATGTGTGTAGCCTGTTCACGGTTAACTGAGCATTTGTGAAAGGCCTGCCTGCTTTATATAAACTCGCCTACACAGTGTGTATTCTACCACCACATGTAAAATGAACACTGGCATGCACATGATTACTCTATTCGTGAGTCATTGGAGCGAAACTGGGAAATTACTAAAAAAAATTAATATTTTACAAATGTGCTAGTTTTAACATATTATACAAATACAAAATACCAGAAAGTAAAATAAATATTTTCAGTATTCCCAAATGTTTACCTAACCCTTTAGATGCAATGTTAAAAATGGAACGACTGTCTCTCTACTGTTACCAACTTCACTGTGCGAATGTAGAGTCAGTGTCTCCGTTATAATACACGCAGCTGGGGACAGTGATATTGTACTAACGAGATGTTGCAGGACATGTCGGGGGTGATAGAGCGGGTGTCGAGGTTCATCGGCAGACCGGTGTCAGACAAGCAGGTAGAGGCTCTGCAGGACTACCTGCACATCGACAACTTCCGCCGCAACCCCGCCGTCAACATGGACTTCCTGAAGAACGCTGGCTTGCTCAACTCCGGAGAGGAGCCCTTCATCAGGGAAGGTATTCATGTGCTTTCATACGCTCTTCACTGTTCACCGAGCCACGTTGCGCCATCGTAACACACTCAACAAGAAGTCGGGAGGACCAAGGTTCGATTCCTGTTCCAGTCATCCTGATTTCACTTTTCCGGGGTTTCCCGAGACCTCTCCGGGTGAATGATGCGATTGTTTCTTACTACATGTCATGGCCGAATTTTCTCCATATCCTTAACCTATTATAGTATTCCTCTACCAAGGCATGGTCACCATTCGGAGGATACTGAAAATGTCAAATTAATAAAACATAAATAAAGAACTTACTACGTGTGTAAACCCTGCTTATAATATAAATTTCCTTTTCGTTTTGTAAACTTCTGCGATACGTAAAATCAATTTGCCGTGGACATGACTTCTTTATTTATTCGCCATCCCAGTAAACACGTGAACCTTTTTAAAAATATAAAAGAATCAAGTCTCTATTATTATAATAATTATAAAACAAGAGATACTAACTTTGATCTACATAAATGCTAACACGACACTCGTAACACAAAGCCAGGTCTAAGACCAGTATTTATGAATTCTTTGCTAATAAACTGGTAGATTGTATGGCAGACCTTACTGTCGCATATACCGGATGTTGTTCCAAGTTAACGGTTACACTCTTTGGACGGGAATAACTGAGAAACTATTAAAGAAACTTTGTTGAGACTCTTGGTGTTTGCCGTTGTTAGAAAAACGTCGGGTGTGTACGAATGTTAATAACAGCTGGAAACGTTCAAAATGTCGGCCACCAGCAGCAAGAAGTTGTCTGCAACGTGGTGCACTACGGTATAAGGCACAGGCGGTCACAGCCGCATCTCCCATGGCAACCAGTATCCGCTGCTTTATGGCGTACACAGTGTTCTTATTTGTTCCCCGATGGTAAATATGTAGCGGCGTCAAGGCGAGAGATAAGTACGGGTACCAGGCTCGTATGTAAAGCTTTGTTATGGGAGGGGGTTGGTTTCTCCTTCAAGATATTTTTAATGTATGTAATAGTATCTAACATCAATAAGCAACTTAATAAGAGAACAGGTATATATATTTGGAAACTTTACTTTTCAAGAGACTATGGCATGTTAAAAGGATGAAATACATTGCTAAAGAATTGGCAAAATTTTGGCAGACTATCTGTATCTGGAGATAATTTTTATAAGTTGAAACTCGCTTTTTTTAATAATGAATTAACACCCTATGAAATATCAATATTTTAAAAATACAACATTATATATTTTGTAAAGAGACAATTTCTCTGGTCGAACTGAATGACTATTCATATTCGTCACGAAACTTATCTTAATCCTCTCTTTTCATTAGTTTAATAATTACTCTTTTTATAAGACGTTGGAAGATGAAGTTTATTTTTCTTAATCTGTTAGCAAAATTGTTGATATAACTCAATCCAGGGCTTTCGTAAACATTTCAGCTATTACAGACCGGTACTATATTTATGATTGATTTGAAAAGGGACAGATTTGCCCTAAATCTGCTACATTTACGGATATTAGAGAATCATCTAATTTTTTACTCATCTACCTGGCACGTTGCCTATGTAGAAAAGTGTGTTAAAAAAATTTACCTTTGTAGAGGAAACGATTTATCGTATTCACGATGTTTCTGAACGAAAAGAGTTATCGATAATAACTATAAACGGCACTTTCATAAGAATTTGCATACCAAAATACTACGTAAATAAGTATAAAAGCGTCTTAGTTCAACTTTGCTTCATAGTATTTGCCCGACAGCGCGTCCTAGGGATGCATTCGTCACCTTAAAACGCTACGAGCTAGTTGAGTACAGTGTTCGTGCAGATTATGATACACCTGACTCGCATTTCTGAGTCCGTTTACTCGCATTAGTCTTGCTTCTGCCTCTCAAATGTGAAACATACGTCCAGATGAGTGGCACTTTGCAACCAATATATATTTTTTTCATGGCTTAGGAAAACATTTAGTTAAAGTTTTAAATTAGTTATCACATTTCCTAGACAAGAAAGTAACCAAATTTCTCGAAAAAGTTGCAGCTTCTTTTAAGTATGCACGAATTTGGAAAGATTACGAATGGCACGGGAATTTATGCGAACGTCTATGTGTATTTGGAAAGAGCTTCTGTAACCTTGCAATCCCCCAGTGTTACTCTGGTTGTCTAACGACAATGCGACAGGCGTTTAGCTATTATGTCTGTTGGAGAGAGAGAATTGGGCCAATAAATCACGAATATAATGTTTTTCATAGTATTAAATTCGTAGCTTTTTCAGAACAATTTCTTCAGACAGTTTTATTTTAATTTACTGTAAAGGCGTAGCATTATTGCATTTCTTTGGCACAGAAAAAAATAGATAGTTAAACTCCAATTAGAACGACCATAGAAAACGATTTTCATAATTAATGTTATGATGTAGGCAACATAAATGTATAATAAATTAATTAAAAAGGGGAAAATATTAAAAACATAAAAATATATGTATATACACATACATACATCTATATTATATATACACACACGTCTAAATGAACCCACAAAATGAAAACCCTTTGGCGTGCCCAAAAAATTCTTGTTCGCCTTATATGGTACTAATTTAAAGTTGGGTTAGTTGTATTTGTTAAAAAATGTGTTTTAGTTTTAATACGTGGAAATACTGAAATGGAAAATTTAAATTCTGAATATAATGTGTAATATATCCGATGTTTTTTAATATAAACTAGTTAAAGTCCTTACTTTTACAGACTTTTGACCAAACAAACGGAAGGGCAGAGAGGGCAAGGTGTGGCGAAATATGACACTGCAAATAATAACACAAACATTTCACCTAAAGAGTGCGTTACACTTCGTCCATCATATGCCACATGTGGGAGTCTAAACCAAAACCGCTCGTTCTACATAAGGTTCGTTGAAGCTCACCCAACTCAGTACGCATGTACCCAGAACTTGGCAAGGACATCCTACTTGTATAGTTTTCACCACGTTGTGTATTTATTTTCCAGATGGAGCCATTTTAAAATTTAGGGCATCATTTCATAATTCAGGAACCAATTAACCATTTAAAACTAAATTTCGCATTTTGACAGTTTATCACGTAAATGTTTAATTTTGAGAGCTATAAAGTTATTCACCTACAATTTTGGAAGAAAACAAGGCATGGATAAATAGAGATTTTACATTATATCTCGGGAAATACTTAATATATTCCAGCCAAATTAGACAAGCAACTAATATATGATAGTGTTACATAAAAAAAAATTTTTAATATCTCTCGAAACACTTAACCGATTCCCGCAAAGTTTAGTAGACAAGTATTATAACCATAGGCCATGTGGGCTACACAATTATTTTCAAAATTATGTAAATATTAATATTGTATTTTAGCATACAAGTTCCTTTCATCAAGGACTTAGGGCAGAGCCTGTTTAATTAAATTTACTCAAACATACACTGATGGCCATTAAAATTGCAACACCAGGAAGGAAGCACCTGGATGACCTAATACTTGGGGGAACAGCAAGAGCAAGGCAGGACAATGCCGTGATTAGTTGTTAAGCCAAGTGGAGCAGAAATATAGGCCGAGNGGGGGAACAGCAAGAGCAAGGCAGGACAATGCCGTGATTAGTTGTTAAGCCAAGTGGAGCAGAAATATAGGCCGAGGAGCTGCTGAGAGGTAATGGCATTGTGTTTCCCCGTTGTTCGTGTGCGCAGATGGAGTGAGCATACCACCCCGAAGAACACGACAACCATAATAACAGGTTTCGGCCTTTGACCTCGGGAGAATCGTAGCCTGTCGGGATTGTGGATTATCTAACTGCGAAACTGGTTCTCGCGTTGGAATAAATTCATACATAGTGAAGCGGATATGGGATCAATGTGTCAAGGAGGGATGGGCTGAGCGATGTGCAAGAAGGCAACGGTCCCATAGCTCAAACGAGTGCGAGGACAGACATCTTCTTCCGCATGGAAATTACGGAATGTACAGCCCCGTCAAACCCTCTTGCTCATGAGTTCAGGCGTATGGCTTTTAATATATGGACGAATGCACTGTTCGTTGCCATCTGCAACGTCAGGAGATATTGTCCAGGTGCCCATTACAGCGTCTGACACTGACTGCTCACCTCAGGTGCTTGTGGCTGTAATGGTGCATGTAACATCGGCCTGGATGTACAAATGGCGTGCCATCGTCTTCTCCGACAAATACTGTTTCTGCTTGCTGTATCACGATGCTAGCCACCATGCCTGGTGGCACTGTGACGCATGGTTGGCCGAGTTCTTCATTATGCACCATCATAGTGGTCCATCACCTGAAGTTATGCTATAGTGTACCATCAGATTCCAGTCCCGCTTGCACCTAGTCCACATCGCTGGTACACTGACCAGCAGCCGTTCTGTCGCAGAGGTGTTGGAGCCTGTTGTCCCTTATATTCAGAGCCAGTCTCGGGCCGTGTACTAACAGGANGCCGTTCTGTCGCAGAGGTGTTGGAGCCTGTTGTCCCTTATATTCAGAGCCAGTCTCGGGCCGTGTACTAACAGGATGATGTGCGACTACATGTAACATAAATCTTCCGATGATCCCTGGATGACCACCATATCACACTTCTTCCTCGCTCGGCATGTTTACCTGATCTCTTGCCCATCGAACCCTGTGGTCCCATGGTAGGATGATGACTGGAATGCCACAGGACTCCAGCAGCTGCAATTGATGCACTTTGGAGAGGCACTAAAGCAGCATGGGTGTAGACACACCAGACGGAAATACCAAGTATGTTTCCTCTCTATGCCGCATGATGTAGCACAGGTTATTGCCGCCCATAGCGAGGCTACACAGTACTGATTTCCTCATTTTCTGTACGTAATACCGAGCTGCAAGTGCAATCGTGTCACCTGTGTATGATGGGTATTCTGTACAATAACTCTGGTTGTGATGGCTCATGTCCTTGGTGTTGCAATTTTAATGTTTTAATTTAATGTAGTTAACTTCGTACTTGTGTTGATATACAATGGTGGAGTGATGTGAAGCAGCAGTGTCTTGTGTGGCAGGAGGAACGGGCAGCTCCAGGTCTGTCTTCCCTGAGGATCTGAGTCGGCTGGCAGATGCCTGGATACAGGAGAACCTGCAACGGACCGGCATAGAGATGCCGGCACCTAACAAAGCTGCCAGCACTCCCGCCATCCAGCCAACCAGCGAGCCCCGCTGAGCGAGGTCAGCACCACACTCCTCGGCTGCCCTTCGACCTCGCCTACTCCTGACCACTGCTGGAGTCGTGCACTGTCCAGCCCCTCCCCCCCATCATCTTCCTAACATATTGCTATTTACATTCGCTCTTCCTGATCATCACCATGTCACAAAGACGACGTCAACGACTCATGAAGATAACATATTTTCTTTAATCATCCACTACATTTACAGTGGCACAAATTGTGTCCCAGATGCTTTTAGCTTCTGGGAGCTTACGTTGGAATATCAATCAACAAACTGACGTAATAGGTTTTCAATTTATGTTTTTATATGAGTGTTTTAACACTTGAACGTCGCACATAATAAATTATTTTATTCTGATAAATGTAAACTGTTTTGAAATTTTCTCCAGAAAGGTGAGTAGACGTGCCAAACATGTTTGACTTCCCTCTGGAAATTGCGAACCAAACTATAAGAAATTGCGTTATTCATTTGTTGGTTACAAAGGATGATTGTTCAATATATCCAATATAAGTTGTTTTTTGTTTGCGGTTGCCGTTTGGGAGGTACTGTGTACGTTCGATGGTGGGAGTCGTTAGAGAGAGAGAGAGAGAGAGAGAGAGAGAGTGACGACACACCTGTATCAGGTGACTCACCACCTTGTCTTGTCGGCTACACCTCTGCGTCACTTCCAGCGGCATCCTTGCTCTTGCAGCGTAGTAACACTGGTGATATGTGGTGTTGCCCGGTTAAGCAAAGGGCAGCTACAGGACACGCGCCCTCTAAGCTGGGAGCTTGTGGGTGCCGCCGACTATCCTGAGTGATGTCCCGCGTGTCGAACCACCATAACGCCACGTTGACATTACGGCCACAGAGAGCCATATACGTGCAACCGAAGAAATAACGAGCAGGCGTGAAGTAGCGCTTGAAGTTAGCCTGCTCGATGGCGATACGAAAGTTTCTACACGGGATTATAGAATCGTTTGATCGGCTCCTGAAGTCACATCTCGGTCAATTACCATTATTCCTTGAGTCGTTGTTTGTCCTTTCTTCATGGAATTGGTAAATGAGGCTGTAGTTTTTGCTCAGTTATTAGGTGACGAGTTGTCGAAAATGAAGAAGAAACGTACTTTGCGAGTAAGAAAATGGATCAGCATTCGCAATGAGAGGGGGAAGAAATAAAACAATTTAACGTCAAACATTGTAGGAACGTAAGGAGCTGGAAATGGAAAACCCTTCTGTGTCCCAGAGGGCCGTCTAACCTTCGTAATAACTTTAATAAATAGAATAACTGTATCGTCATTCCGCAGTCGAGTCATTATTTCATCAATCCCACAATACTACACTTCTCAAGCGTCACGGAAGGACACTTCGCAACGTGCTCGGGGTATGATATATCAAACAATGTCAGATCCTGGATTCCCATGCAAGAAACCCAATCTGTAGCAATCACCACAAACACGTCTACACTTAATAATGAGCATGCTCGGCTACTCGCATACTTTCTTGCATAGTGTAGACAGCCCTTAGTCATGACATACTTATCTTCCTTCTTTCCACTATGCCTCGTTATTATGTTCTGTAAGATCAGAAATGTATCTTAAAATGACAAATAATTTGATTAGGTTTATCTGAATGAACACACTTATCTTATTAATATTAATTATTCCCCGGTCACTGAGAAACACGAGAGACATTGCACTTCACCTCGGTGATAAGTGACAATTGTCAGCCTGACTCGACAGACTGCGCCAGTACTGGAATAATATCAGCTACAGGTGTGAGTGAGTGGCTATGCGGGGTAAACAAGACCCCAGCGAAGAGTGGTAACTGTTACGAAGTTAGTTCGTGTTATTTGTTAAATGTCCTTCCATCCAGGCGGAGAGTTGAGAAGTGCTGAGCGCCGCCGAGGATGAAGTGAGGTAGATATGGAGTAGCGCCAGATGCAAGGGCGGGGGAAACAGGAGAGCCCAGAGAAAACCTGCCAACATGATACCAACTGTACATGTTACCGCGATCTCTGATGGAGGAAGGAAGACTTGTTTGTGAAAGACTCACATGTCCAAACATAGTAACACACGCAGCTTAGGTGCGGTTGTCGCGTGCATTTAACGAGCCTCCTTAGTATAGTATTTTAAGCGCTTCAAGATCATGCCCGGCCGGAAGGGAACATTGCGACCTCGATGGGAAATAGCATACACAATCTTCGCGTGTGTTCTGTTTCCTCGGAACTTGTTAAGGAAAGATACATCGTTGTCACTACAGTTTATAACACTCTTTTGCAGAAGATTCGCAAATTGAGGGCTTCTTACAGCGATTGCTCTTAGTTTGACAGTTTTCTACAACTACAGATATGTTTTATAAACAACATTTGTAAATAGACAACAAATTGTAGACTTTCGTATGAGTACAGAAAAATATAACATTGAAATATTTTAATTAGAATAGACACAGCTGTTGACAATGAGACCCAATGACAACTAGGAAGTCCCGTAGTACTGCATGTAGAGATTAACAACTTTCGACGGACAAAGCAGCTAGACATTGCATAATGTTTCTCGGGACAGTGGCCTAAAGAAATAAGCGAGGCTAGATATAATAGATTAATAAGAATAATATCATCTTAAGGGAAGATGGGGAAAATAGTGCTCTTCGACTCTCCGGAATAAATAAAACTGTGACTACTAGTCAGTGAAAGTCACTTTATTCGTTGGTGTCGCTCGAATATCCGTAGTCTGATCTTCTCAATTCACCCATTTCCTTTCAAACCACACTTCTTCATCGGCCCTGAGTTCACGTGTCAGCTGTGAAAAAATGTTTGTTTCTGTCCGCTGGTCGCATTTAAATGAACTCTGCGTAGCTTCTACAGGTAGCCCGTTGACACGTGAAATGAACCTCATGTTTATAACTGCTCAGAAGTGCACTTTTACTATTTTTGTAAATAAAAAGTGATTTTTGTCAGCCGTTTATAATACCGTATATGATTTACGAGCCATACACGGGGTTTGGCAACACTATTTGACGTATATTTCAGTGGATAATGTTGTCGCTTTTAGAATTGGTTTTATATGTGCTGTCAAAGACGGAAACTAGTAATCAGTTTTTTTATATAACCAAGTGTTCTTTGTGGGAGTAAATGCGAATCAAATGAGCATGGTAAAGTTATGAAATAGTCAGAAATCGAGTCATCTCCACAACAGCTGTTTTAGATATTCTCCTGGTAAATAGTTTTACATAGCATGAATAACTTTCGTTATTTACGCAGCTGAATGATAAACTAACCTTGCTGTCACAGTATCTTCGAGCCAGTAGTTTAAGGCGGTGATTTAAAGTGCAGATATTTGCTAGCGGGATCAATTTCAATGCCTGATTTACACGTCTGCAGTTTTAACATAGTCATTATTGGGTATTTTTTTGTATTATGTAGTTTCATTACTTCAATGAGACACTCAAAGTTCCAATACTTTTATTACCCTCGCCTGTTATTCGTTGCAGATAAAAACTATTTGAACGAAAAATGTTATCTGCAATAGAATAATTTTTTGACACCATACATTTACAATATTCTAAAACCAAAACATTTTCGAAAAAAAAAAAAGAGTCCGCTGAAAGATTTTTTTGCAAAGGGAATAAGTTGTGACCAGGAACATATGTGAAAATAATATAATCATCTTGAAGGGAAGAGGAACAGCAGTTAGATGAAATCATTACAAATTTTTATATCAGGCTTTTATTTATAATGTTATACAGGAGATTTTATGTTGATCTCTTCTTTTACGTTAGTAAAACTAAAAGCAACATAATCAGAGAACTCGAATTTTTTTTAAATATTGGGTAAATATGTTTTCCCTCTCTGAAATTATTTCTTACAACCACAAATCAATATAATATAAATTTTTAAAAACTCCTATTTGTTTCAACGAATGTTATTGTTTGTAACTGTTTTAACAAAGTAAGGGGCCTAAAAAGTTTGGCTTGATAAACGCTTTATAAAACATTTTATTTGTATATTTTATTCTTATTTTTCTGGATTGAGCCATTTGATGACCAATAGTATGATATGATCCAAGAACTTGATGTATTCTTGCATTATATACTCAACAACACGCATAACGTACGAATCATGATGAACAACCACTCGAATAACATCAAAACATTAAACCATAGAATTCTTTCGGAACTTCTTATTGTAGCCACTTAGGTAGACACTATTATTCAAACACAGCAATGGATTTTCCTTGCCATGAATCCTAGCGCTGTAGGAGAGAGTTAATAATGGTTTTGAAAAGTTAACTCCAACAAAGATTGATATTCCAAATTTAATACAAATTTGTTTAATGAAATACCAAAACACAGGCAGGAATGGCGTCTTAGGATGATTATAAATGAACTAGCAAAGCTCGTAGGGGTGGATTAGGGTTAACAATACACGTATGTTCAATACATTCACCATCAGAGTGCGTCTGAACGCTGAGCGAGGTAGCGCCTACCTTTATAGACGACAAGCGCTACACTGCAGTCACGTAGGTTGCAGACACTGCAGGCGGTACGGTAGGCCTGCACGTCCTGAGAACATTTGTCCCTGTGCTGCAGTGGCGAAGACGCGGTTCATTCACCAATGTTCCAGACCACACACATGTAAGGGATATAGAAAGATGTCGCAACGTTTGAATTCGCGAAGTATGAGATCAAAATAATAATTTAAAAGAGTTATTATAATTTGATAGGTTTAGATTAAATTTGTTAGCAAGAAGAATGTCGGTGATTATAGGATACAGCAATAGGTGGTACAGTCTACAGTTTTCGATTTGAAAATGCCCTACTTTTAACGAAAAATCACGGATACAAGTTTCAAAATCACTCAAGATTTCTAAACAATTGTCAAAACTTAACAAAAATGATCTAAAAATATGTGATATAAAAATGTACACTTAAAAATTTTTTTTTCAAAACATTTTCTTAACGTGAATTTTAAGAACATGTTATGTGGTGAAAATCAAGGAAGTTTTGTATTAATTTTGTTACTGTAGATACCTACAAGTGAATATTTCAGTGTTAAAAATTTTGAAGGTCTTATTTTTCCAAATATATTAATTAGGTACTTTTCATAAATTTTTATTTGAAAAAAAAATCAATTTTGTATTAGAAAATTCTACTATATATCAGCTACCGCTGCATTATATGATTGCTACGTTAATTTATATATATATATATATGAGTGTGTGACGGGTAAATTTATATATATATATTTATATATAGCATAAAAAAATTAAGTACGTTAAACAGTATTCTTCATTTTACATTTCGGAAACTTACGCAGAGCGAGATGTTTCCATGGGCCTCCAGCTATTTGCTGACACGCTGTATGTGGTGTGGAGTCGCATTGCTCCGCTGCACATGGACAGGACGTGCATTTAGTGCATAGTACAAGTAGGAACGTAAATACCAGAGGCTCGCAGTGTCCACATCACGGACAGCAGGTTGCTGAATGTTGCTTGTTTATTACCACGACAGCAACATGTGCCATGTGAATGTCGCTTGTTTGCTACCACTGACCGCACGCTGCGTCGTGACATACTGATGGCGTGTGCTCGCGCCTGTGTGGACGGCAACAATCACGACTATCACGTGAAGCGGGTTGTCTGCCAACAGGTGCTGAGCCAAGCACTTGAGGTTTGTTAGCGTAGAACGCCTGCCTTCATTTTCATTTCCGGANTTAAGTACGTTAAACAGTATTCTTCATTTTACATTTCGGAAACTTACGCAGAGCGAGATGTTTCCATGGGCCTCCAACTATTTGCTGACACGCTGTATGTGGTGTGGAGTCGCATTGCACCGCTGCACATGGAGAGGACGTGCATTTAGTGCATAGTACAAGTAGGAACGTAAATACCTGAGGCTCGCAGTGTCCACATCACGGACAGCAGGTTGCTGAATGCTGCTTGTTTATTACCACGACAGCAACATGTGTCATGTGAATGTCGCTTGTTTGCTACCACTGACCGCACGCTGCGTCGTGACATACTGATGGCGTGTGCTCGCGCCTGTGTGGACGGCAACAATCACGACTATCACGTGAAGCGGGTCGTCTGCCAACAGGTGCTGAGCCAAGCACTTGAGGTTTGTTAGCGTAGAACGCCTGCCTTCATTTTCATTTCCGGANGCCTGTGTGGACGGCAACAATCACGACTATCACGTGAAGCGGGTTGTCTGCCAACAGGTGCTGAGCCAAGCACTTGAGGTTTGTTAGCGTAGAACGCCTGCCTTCATTTTCATTTCCGGATGTGACTTTATGAATGAAATATTATTTGAATACCCTATACCACACTTTTGACTGACGCTTGATAGTTCAGACACACGATGTACTTGAAGAATTTGTGGTACTCAAGCGACGTGAGCAGATGACATGTTGCTGGCTGGACTTGTAAGTGGGTACAACTTAGTTGTATTACACTGGTGTGCAAAGATTAATGGCGAAGTGCAGAACAACAGTGGAACATAGATGCAGAACCGACAAGGAAAATAACAATCAGGAGATCGCCTAAGGTGCGGTATGCGCATATTACGCAGCATGACGTACCGTGGCGTGTGCGATGAGTTTTGTGGAAGTTGTTGCATAGTTCACATCGGGTTGAACGACGTTGAGTTGCCACCTGATGTCTTATATAGCCAAAATATATTCCTGTGGACGATATCTGGACGATTTACCCGAGGTCAAAACATTGGAAGTTGGAAGAAGGTAGAAGGTTGTCTAGTGTTNGAAAATAACAATCAGGAGATCGCCTAAGGTGCGGTATGCGCATATTACGCAGCATGACGTACCGTGGCGTGTGCGATGAGTTTTGTGGAAGTTGTTGCATAGTTCACATCGGGTTGAACGACGTTGAGTTGCCACCTGATGTCTTATATAGCCAAAATATATTCCTGTGGACGATATCTGGACGATTTACCCGAGGTCAAAACATTGGAAGTTGGAAGAAGGTAGAAGGTTGTCTAGTGTTGCCGAGAAGTTCCGGATCGCACAACATCGTGCAAACATCCTGAAAGGCATTCTGAACGACATGCACAGCTGTACGATGGTTTATTGCTGGCCGTTGAACCTTAGCCAGGAGTCTGTAAACACGTGGTTGGTTCACTCTGCGACCAGTAGAGTGTGTGATATTGACGCATGCCCATGCAACTGGGGAGATCAGCAACAGGGTCGAGGGCTCTTTATGGATGAGAGCAGATTTAGTCTCATTAGCGGTCTCGGACGTCCGTACATCTGGAGAGATACGGAACACGTAGTCACAGCTCTAACGTAGTTGAAAGTGACCATTTAGCAGGCGGCGGAGGTCCTGTTTGGGGAGACATAATGCTTTGTGGCTGTACGGAGCTCCACATAGGAGGTTCATTGTACAGCATTTGTCACTGAGCTGTTAGTGAGTAAAGTTATCTGCCTTATGGACTCGCACGGCCCCCGTTTCTAAACAAACTTGACCACGTGCAGCATGTCGTCGGTAGACGCCCTGCAGCATGTAGCAAGCTGCCAAACACGACTCCGTGGCTGCGATCAGCA
This sequence comes from Clitarchus hookeri, assembly GCA_002778355.1. NCBI lineage: Eukaryota > Metazoa > Arthropoda > Insecta > Phasmatodea > Phasmatidae > Clitarchus > Clitarchus hookeri. The sequence goes on along the minus strand of NQII01010179.1, from coordinate 10,332 downwards.
CTACAAGAGTAATGCGCCATGATTCTCCAAGAGCATGTAGAATATCACCTACTGAGCCTGAACAGATGGCGCACATCCTGTACTGAGTGAGTGAAGATATTAGAGTGGTTCTTTAAGATCGAGGTCACATCCTGTGTTGCAGACAGAGGTGATCAAATTCCCTATTGAGAAATCCATTATTCTTACCTACTGCCTGTAATATGGACGTTTCAGTCCTCTGTTCTGCTGTGCTTGGAATCTAGGTTTAAATAATGGTACTTTACAGCATTTGTTTTCTTTCTTGGCCAGTGTTGTAAGCCTTCCCAGAACTATCACATTTAGATAATGAATGTTATGGTATGCATTGTGTCTATGCGAAACACCGCTGCATGAAAACCTGCCCCGTCCTAATTCTTGTACGTCAATGTATAANCTCTTTATGGATGAGAGCAGATTTAGTCTCATTAGCGGTCTCGGACGTCCGTACATCTGGAGAGATACGGAACACGCAGTCACAGCTCTATCGTAGTTGAAAGTGACCATTTAGTAGGCGGCGGAGTTCTTGTTTGGGGAGACATAATGCTTTGTGGCTGTACGGAGCTCCACATAGGAGGTTCATTGTACAGCATTTGTCACTGAGCTGTTAGTGAGTAAAGTTATCTGCCTTATGGACTCGCACGGCTCCCGTGTCTAAACAAACTTGACCACGTGCAGCATGTCGTCGGTAGACGCCCTGCAGCACGTAGCCAGCTGCCAAACACGACTCCGTGGCTGCGATCAGCACTACAAGAGTAATGCGCCATGATTCTCTAAGAGCATGTAGAATATCACCTACTGAGCCTGAACAGATGGCGCACATCCTGTACTGAGTGAGTGAAGATATTAGAGTGGTTATTTAAGATCGAGGTCACATCCTGTGTTGCAGACAGAGGTGATCATATTCCCTATTGAGAAATCCATTTTTCTTACCTACTGCCTGTAATATGGATGTTTCTGTCGTCTGTTCTGCTGTGTTTGGAATCTAGGTTTAAATAATGGTACTTTACAGCATTAGTTTTCTTTCTTGGCCAGTGTTGTAAGCCTTCCCAGAACTATCACATTTCGATAATGAATGTTATGGTGTGCATTGTGTCTATGCGAAACACTGCTGCATGAAAACCTGCCCCGTCCTAGTTCTTGTACGTCAATGTATAAAAACCCCGCCATAACTTAGGTATATAGAATTATAATTTCCTTTGTGTGGAGGAAGGAGCTTGATATGGAGGAAGGAGCTTGATATGGAGGAAGGAGCTTGATATGGAGGAAGGAGCTTGATATGGAGGAAGGAGCTTGATATGGAGGAAGGAGCTTGATATGGAGGAAGGAGCTTGATATGGAGGAAGGAGCTTGATATGGAGGAAGGAGCTTGATATGGAGGAAGGAGCTTGATATGGAGGAAGGAGCTTGATATGGAGGAAGGAGCTTGATATGGAGGAAGGAGCTTGATATGTATGTGTGGGTGTTGACACCACTCTCGAGAAGCAGCTTGAGCAGTCGCCATGTGGGAGATGTCCTGCGTGTCTACAGCAGGAGCAGCAAGGCAGTGCAGAGGACAAAACGAGGAGCGAGAGAGCAGCAACAAGCTGTGTTGGCTGGCAAGGACACGGACCTCCTGACCACAGCACTGCGGTGACCAGCCTTGCAGCTCGGCTTGGCGACGGTACAGCGCTGCCTGTGTTCTGCCAAGCAGGCAGCGTAAGCCACGGCATGCGGCACGTAGCTCTGGTCGAACACACCCGTGAACAACGTGGTGGCGAGTGGACCCTGCAAATACCACACACTGCTGTCAACTTCCACACACTCCTGCAAACACCACACTCTCCTGCCAACCTTCCTCAACCACCTCCTGTTCCACACATTTACCTCTACTCCTCACCAATATTTACCTGCAACCTTTACTGTTATACTACAGAGTTTCCACAAGTATGGTTTCGTATGCTTGGTATTTTATATCATATCCAGCAAAGATTTCACTGAAAACTTATGCTGATGAAGGACATATTATAATAGTGATATAAAATAGCTGTAGCCACAACGAGTAGTCTTTTGATGCTCATGTTATGCGTATTTGAATGAAAGTATTCCACTGCTTATGTTTATGAATTGAAGGATCCAACTGGCTAAATTGCCTAGTTCTCCGAAGGTAGTGCTGCAACTTATAATTTAAGTGTTAATCAGAATAACATACGAAGAGCGTCTACATTCTCTTCGTAACGCACTGTTAGGTTTGTAACTTTTATTTTAAATGGAATATTGTTTACACCTTAAATTCATGTCCTAACGAAATTTATTTTATTGTTTATTATTAACACTTTCAGTCCCAGTGTCCTCTATCTGGGACGTTGCATATGGAGTGGAATGGTCTGCACTGTACACAGAAGATCATACCGTCCAATGAGAAAGGTTCCCTACGTGTGGGAGACATCATTCGCTGCTGAGACTATGTTCCGTAGCCTCATAAACCACTGCTGCCAATAACATAAGGCACAGATATATTTATATTGGTCACGGTGTAATACAAATTGTCGTCTGATATTAGTACGGTTCCGAACAAAAGATTTGTTTGTTGCAACACTCAAAATTTTATATTTATTATTGACTGAAACGGTTAACATTCCGAGTGTATTCTTATACAATGTATATACACTAATAGACAGTTGAATTAGAGACACCTGCCTTTTAGGTGAAATGGCACTGAGGTCGTCCCGTTGAATGAAAAAGTGCGCACCCACGCATTACTGGGTTGTCCTCAGACTTTATACGGAACGTCTGAGTAACAGTCGAACACAGAATGGGGAAGAAACAAGAACTCAGCACATTTAATCGTGGCCAGATAGTTGGAACCAGACGTATGAAGCACTCCATATCCAAAGACTTGCAGGCACATATGTATATTTCCACGGGCCACCTTATCAGGAGTGGAAGTTCACGGACTAAGGTAAAACCAGCGCCTCTAGAGACAACTGTCGTAGAGTACATCGTAACGATAACAGTAGTCGCTGTCGAGTTGGTAACAGCGGGTATACAGGAGACAGTGGAGCCGATCTCTAGACACCACAACGACCTGTGAACAGGCATGCCATCCAGAGATATCATCAGGCCTCCACTAGGCAGGTATCACTATTGCAACTGCTCGTGATTGTATATTGTAAAGTTTTTAATTAACAATTACGTTACTGCACTTTTCTCAAGACAATAGTAACCAACTGAGATCATAATTATACTTTCCATAGGTTATTATTTGGATCACTTTCTGTATAAAGTAACCAATCCACACGACACCGAAACTGAGTGAATAGCAGTCAAAGTTTAAATTCTATAAACAATTAAGAAGTTGAATATGACTCTCTACGTTCAATACTCCCGCTCTTACACTGTCCCTAAATATTTATAAACCTGAATTTCGGCGAATAATCTTTATTATAATTTATTATTATGTAATTTCGTTTATATTGGTTCCTTGGTGAAAAACGGAATATAGTGTGCAATGTATTTTATTAGATGATATAAGTAAAATTATTAGTGGATAACTACGTTTTGTAGATCATATTATACCCATCAATAAATTAATTGAATAATTATATATACTTAATATATTTTATCATAAAAAGGGGAAAATCTCTTACCGCATATTTTTATGCAGTTAACACCTACAGCTACTAATAAAAAATAGTGACTGAGATTGTTCTGGTGTAAAAGCACAACACGAGCTGCACCGATTCCACATCGAAATCTGGAACCTCTTAAAGAGGCATCAATATCATCCTCCATGTGTGCAGCTCCAAACAAACCATTATATAAAGTGAATATTATTCAACAGAAAAGAACGAAACATCATGGTTCCTTTTGCAGAATGTAATTTAGTGAAATAACTCTAAATATTTCTGTAACAATGCACAGATAACACAGCGCAATTTGGTTATAGATAGGTTATTTTCAGCAGGAGGTGGAATGGTAAATGACGATTCAATTTGCATGTTTTGGTCATTAGTTGCAATTCTGCGGGTGGGTTGTTTTCTGCACAAAGGAGCCCACTTGTTCCTGTGAGTGAGGGCTGTAGCTCGGTACCTGTGCGAAGACTGGGACGTCCTCTCCGCCGTGATTGGCCCATCTGCGTGGCACAGCGGCCGAGGGGGTAGAGTCTCTGCGTGCTCCGAGATGCGCAGGTCCGGTGGCGAACTGCAGCGTAGCGTAGGGCAGCCCGTCTACGTCAGAGTTTACGCCGTCCGCTCCTGCCACGAGCACTCAGCACTCAGCACGTGTCTCTCTACGCTCCTAGTCACTCAACAAGGCCATAGTTCACATCTGTGGGAGGCGCTACCATATGAAGCCGCAGCTCTCAGCTGATGGCGTCCATGTTATTATATTACTAGCGCATTTATGATACTCTCATTGCACAAAGATTTTGTGTTTTAAATAAATATTACATATATATATATATATATACAATTTCACATAAATATATGATTTAACAATAATTTTGTACTTGTAATATATATTGTATACGATATAATTGCACAGATTATAAATATATAATATAATTTCACATAAATATAATATATAATTTTACAATGGTTTAGTGCTAAAAATAAACTTTATATGTGTGTGTATATACTATAAGCAGTGCATTAAAATCGCAAGATAGGGTTTTGTTCTTTTGAAAATAAGAATTTTTTTTTATACAAAACTAGCTTTATTAGGCACTAAAATCCAAATTGATAATTTTATTTTTGTAAGTAAAAAAATTAAAAATTACGTTTTAAATTTTATGCATTTATGTGTACAAGATTTTGTAACTGAACACTGAATTTCATCAAATAATTATTCATTGAAATATTAAGAATGACCAAAAATAAAACGCAACGTAACGACATATATTCTAGCTATGGAGCTAAAAGGCTTGATCGGCTCGTTAGAGGACGTGAGTTAAACGCTACCCATGGGAATACAATTTTCGTTAGAAGATTTGTGTGATACAGTTACAGAATAACTAACTCCTATTAATTTGCCACAGAGGTGCCCCAAGTAAAATGTTACGACCACTGTTAGTGTTTACAGTACACTACTAGTTACAGATTATTTCAGTCATGGAGAAGAGTGACTGAGTGAGTGAAGAGATTTGGGCGATTCTTAACAGCGAGGTCTTGAGAGCCGATGAAGGTGATTGGAGTGAGTATGGATCAGCGTCGGATTGAAAGGGCGGTGGAAACGG
>NQII01010178.1:19059-35125 GCA_002778355.1 Clitarchus hookeri | reverse complement strand
TGGTGAGCTGCTGGTGTGCGGTGCGGGAGGTTCTGGGTTCCAATCCTAGGTAAGGCTAGTAGTAGGGTAAGTGTTAGTGTAAGTAAGGTAGTATGTTAGTTTGAAAGCCGTTCCCTGATAAGCCTTTAGTCGTACCACCGGGGAACGTTAACAAGAGCTTTATAACAACCACGACTCTGGTAAAGCTGTTGGAGCACATGTACTGTACCCAGCTTCTCTCGGTACGGCGTCCAGCAGTCGACTGACCGCACCACTTGTTCTTTACCTCAGAGTTCGTAAGTGTTCAAAGTCGACAATTATTTCTAAGTTTTAAGAATACAACATTACTTTTTTTGTGACATTGAAAAAAATAATCCTTAAAAATACGAAAATAGTGGAAAATTAATTTAACAAAACTGATAAAGGGAATTATATGTTACTATATGCGAAAACCTCGCAACTCCAAAAACTTGGCATTTTACAGAAGTGAAAAAAACACGATTACTTTGATTTCAAAGCCAACATTTTGCGGTTTGAAACAAAATTGTGGTTATGCATGTGCTTTAATCCAGATTTTAAGCTAAATTTACATTACAAATAAGAAGCTGAAGTACGAGTTTTTCGCTGTTTGAAACCTTATAGTGGAGTTACAAGGTTTCCATTTTGTAGATTATTTTTGAACATTTCTGGTGATACGAACTTTTCGTCGTCAATCAGTTGATGGTTTTTGTGTAATATTGGCATAAGAACCTACTAACAACCAAAGCGGAGTTACGAGGTTTTCTTGTGAGGGTAAAATGTACAGGTATTTTAATTACTTATATTTTGTATCGTACAAATCTCAAAACTGTATTAAATTAATACACTAGGCTACAGTTCTAAATAATTGCAAATGCCATCAAAATGACATGAGAATATATTCTTGGTATTTCTATTTGCTGTTTGTCCGTATTTTTATTTCAACATGAGATTAAATTNAAATGACATGAGAATATATTCTTGGTATTTCTATTTGCTGTTTGTCCGTATTTTTATTTCAACATGAGATTAAATTGAAAGATAAAATAGCTGCAATTTAAAACTATCGTAGGTAAATCACGAGTTGGGTTTAGTAGGAACTGTCAACATGACACTCCTGTGATTTCAAAATCACTTTAGCTAAAACCAAAATTTCTTTGNAAATGACATGAGAATATATTCTTGGTATTTCTATTTGCTGTTTGTCCGTATTTTTATTTCAACATGAGATTAAATTCAAAGATAAAATAGCTGCAATTTAAAACTATCGTAGGTAAATCACGAGATGGGTTTAGTAGGAACTGTCAACATGACACTCCTGTGATTTCAAAATCACTTTAGCTAAAACCAAAATTTCTTTGAAAAAAACTTTTTGAACTATACACGAATCACTATTTTAAGTTAGCTTAATAGTCTCATATTTACGCTAAAAATATTGCAAATGTAATTTTTCAAATAATTTGGTATTTTTATAAAGTTATGTTTGATTTAACAACAGGAAGTCATAAAATATCTTTAAAATCTAGAAAGTATTCTGATATTTAACGATTACAGAGGAATAACTACACAGATTTTTTAATTTATATTCATNGCTCAACAAAATTACAATTTACCCGCTATGCCACGATCCCTACAATCACCATTGGTGTGTGCTAGTCAGGCGGATGTTAATGGCATACTGCTCGCTCGTGATTGGCTGTTGGTTTCATGCGTAGGCGTGTGCAGGTTCAGGTAATGGGGGGTGCAAACCACAAAATAAAGATTCAATTCTATATTTAAACATGCTCATTACAATTATCAACGCTAGATTATAAAACTTATTTTTAATTTAGTTACAGTTGCAAACACGTAGCTTGTCTAGTAAAAAATTCGTAATGGGCAGCATTATTTTTACTTCTCGTAATGATGTGATGCACCTGCGCCCTCTGTACTCCCCTTGCACGCGCCTATGGTTATAGGCGCGTGCAAGGGGAGTACAGGGGGCGCATCACATCTAACCCTCAGAAGATATATATGGCTATGTGGCGCCGTGTCACAGTTCGCAGTATGACGTGACAGGTGGATATCTCGCTCCCTGTCTTCCTTGGCCTTTATTAGATTCTGTTTTGTAAGTTATTTTATTTTCGACTCTTGCTACACAACTCGCGAGGTATTAGCGGTATAGCTTGTAATTACACATTTTCTCACCAAAGTTAAAAAAATCTGCTGAAATTTAAGTACTTGGTTGGACCAGTAACCTTGAAATGTCAAGATAATAGGTGTCAACTCGTCAAGACAAGCCTGTGTAGGTAGCAATACAGAGAAGTAATAACGTAGATGTGTCGCCGGATTGTGACTGTACCGCGCCGAACAAAGTAAGAAGTATAGAAACGCAAAACTAGAAATATCTCAGAAACTGTACATTTTAGAGCAGAACGGGCTATTATCCACAGTAAAACCAACAAATAGGGCGCGAAGGATATCTCAGTGAAACAAAAACATAACTGGTATTTGGTTTTTTAAAATAAATCAAGTAATTTTTTAATAAGACACATGTCTATTAATCAATTGAGAATAAACTACAGAATTTTAAAAGAGCAAAATGCTTTTAATGTGTTGAGTTATTACATTGAAAAAAAAAAAACTAGTGAAACCTAATCTAACATTTGCGTGTAATGGCACAGTGGTACGAGTTTCAGATGGTGAATTTTTTGACTTGTGTTCAAATCCCACTCCAAGACAAAATTAAAACCAAATCATATTTATTTCCAATACACTGCTGAACATCCACACAACGTTAGTTATTTAGTACTCTTTTTATAAACAATATGCAAAATCTCAGTACAAAATTTACGGAGATGTTCTGGGAAATCACGAAAGATTTGTGTAATTTACGGATGGTCCACAAATAAAAGAAAATTGATGGTGTCTGTAGTTTTACAAAAATTTCTGGGTAAATTTTCATCAGTAATTCTCAGAAATATCTCGGAATTTTCTTCTAACAATGTAACACGGATCATATCAGAGGTTGAGTTGCAAATGATTGTTAATTTGGGTAACGTATAATATCCAATTATTCAACTAGCACTTCTTATAACTTGAATAATGCGGAATATGATAAGAAGGCATGGTGGTGAGAACAGCTTGGCCGGGGGAGAGGGGTTGAAAGTCCTCCGTGTTTTTCATCGCGTCGTGTTCTAGCAGCTGCGAGGAGGAAGGCAGAAAACGCGCTGAGCGAGCGGCTTGCGCACGGCGGCGACGTCGGCTGTGGCGTGAATCAGTGTATGCGAGCGGCTGATAACTCGGCGAGAGGGACTTGTCGCCAGCGCTAACGAGGACCCTCTACAGTGGTGGGACGTCGTCGCACGCACTCCAACACCCACCTCGCAACTCGCAAGTCATTTACGTCTGCAGGCACCGCGCGCTGTTGTCGCGCGCAGCCCTGCCGGGGGCGAGGGGGTGTTAAACTGTCGTTACAGCGCTGGTGCCAGGCCCGCCCCTCTCTCTCTCTCTCTCTCTCTCTCTCTCTCTCTCTCTCTCTCTCTCTCTCTCCTGCATGCCATAAACATGCAAATGCGATCGACCCTCTCCCTCAGCCCGGCCACTCCTGGCGTGTCAAGGGCCGCGGGTGGAGACCGGGGGGTGTCGACCTTTATTATTTACTCTGCCCCTCCCCCACACCCACCACTCGAGCCCCTCTCGGCGGCCGGGCTAGTGGCGATGAGACCTCATGACCGCCAAAACGACGCGACTAATTGACACAGTTAGGAACACAAACTGCTGACCTCGGCGGAGGGCGCGCGGTCCACCTTGTCCTGGAGACAGAAACACTTCGTCCACTGTGTCCTGCTATCTCGACAATCGCGCTCTTGGCATCGAGGCCTGCAGTCTCCGGGAAACATCACTTAATATTATGTGCTACGCTAAGGTTTTAAAAACCAATGTTACATTTAATTAGGAAACTTGTTATATTACTTTAGTCAACAAATACTACAAACTTTAAAGCGGCAAGGAACATCATAAATGATCCTCTAACAATATTTAATATATAAAATACCTAAATGATGGGCGAAGAAAAATTATATGCTCCACTTTCCTCGCGTGCGTAGCCAAGGATAACAATCTGCTTCATAGACTGCATTGCTTCTGCAAGCACTGAACCGCTGTCCAGAACTACGCTCGGCCTAACATTGGTGCTCGTTAGTTCGTAAAAGCCTTCGCGAAAAATTATTTTCAATTATTTAACTACCCAAATAAGTTAGAAAAAACGCAAACAGCAAATTTTCGAGTCCAAACTCAGAACTGTATGAACGCAAATCACCTTGGATGGAATGCAAGCACAACTCGGTCTGTTGGCTAGCAACTTTAGAGAATGGGAAACTTGGAAATGTTCGTGTCTACTTCTCGGGCTGTACGCACACGAAACAACGATGTGTTTCTCGCGTTATTTTCACAAAGAATCTGTGGTGTTACAAAGCATCGTGAGGATATGAAAGGCTAAAACTATGCCAACTGAAACCAATACCAACTTTAGAAACCAGGCCATCAGCTCAACTTGACCATCAGTTCTGGAGGCTGGCTACCGCCAAGTATTTCTGAGACGGACTGTGAAACAGCAGGCCGCTCCAGTGGTCGTGAAGGCAGCTTGTGTATCCACGAGGGAAGGAAAACACAACTTTTTTTTTTACCCAATGCCATTCCTTGACACCGCCGCGAAAATACCCTCCGCCTTTTACTTCCCTCGGCTCATTTTTCTGTCACATTTATTTTCCCATCTCGGGGACCAGTGCGGATGTTCGCCATAATAGAAGTTTCCTCCCTTCCTGATTCTTCTTCCTACTTTCTCCCGAGCTCTTCGTGTTTTCTTCTTGATGAGGGAGAGGAAGAAGCAGCCACCCTGGCAACTTTTATACTTCCATCGGGATACCGGGGGTTCGAACCCTGACAGGCAGGCTAAATCCAAACTCAAACAGTGGCGCGTGATTTATGCCGGCAATTAATCAGGGCAGATTCCCGGCCAAGATACCCTTCGCCCCCGCACACCGCCCGAGGTCCTGAGAGATAACTTACAGGCTTCCCTTCTGGGGGTTCTGCCCGCCCCCTCGCCCATACCCCCCTCCATCCCAGAGATGAAGTGGCTTTGCGAGGTAACTAGGTTACTTTGCAGCCCCCTCCAGTGCCGACAACTGATCAGGGAGGCGGCAGAAAGTCCCTCCTCCAGCCAGGGGTGTACACACAACCTTCCTACATCCCTTTCACACCTACCTTCTGCTTATTTCTACTTCGTTCAACGCTTCTCAAATACACCATTTGTAAACATCCATCCACTGTACGTAAACACCAACGGGAGTATTTTTTAATGAAATTTGAAACGTGTTAGGATTTTTAAATCAAAGATTTGTAGTGCGTTTATGGGCGCCGTCTACCATAGCCTCCAGATAGTAGAGTGCAGTCGTATGGTTGCCATATAAAAACTGTTCAATAAATTTGTGTGGTGCCTGTTTACGAAAAGCATTAATTTTTTTCTGCATCCGAAAGCTTGTTTCCGTATTATGTTTTCGTCTCTAGTGCGTGTGTTCTTTTTAAACTGAAAAAAAGGCTCATGCGAGTTATTCGTCTCTTAGGCCCGGGTACGTGGCGCTCTAAACCACGTTTCGGTGAGTTTGAAATACACGTTTTATCCACGAAACTGTGAGGTGCATGTCCAATATGCTGAGTCACACCTCAAACGAGGCCTGTTCAATGCTTTGAAGATGCCACGCACATTAGAGACACCATTTCAGAGAGCTCCAGCATAGCTAAAAACTGCTTTTTAGAGCGGTGAATCCTAAACACACGAGTCAGATACATACAAAAATACTCAAGGATGCTGCATTCAACCTGTTATAGAAATTTTATGTATTCAATTGATAATAGCGATCACCACTGAAAGTCGCATAGATAGACGTGCACTGCACGCCAGCTCCGAATCTTGCGTTTAGTGGCGATCGCGCACTTGAAGTGCGTTACAGATTCAGCTAGGAATATACGTCGCAACATTGTATTTGTCGTCACAATGGCATGTGTGGGCCACCTCTATGAGTCCCAGGGGCGAGAAGAAGTGAGAAAGACTACACCTCAGTTCAGTACCTTGCGTGTAAACACTGTTCACGTTAAAGTGAGCATTTTTGAAAAAAAAATTCCTTTGAAAGAAATCACTGCCCGTTATCTCCAACGGCTGCCAACACCTCGTTGTTAAGAGCCGCACAAATATCTTTACTGTAATCTGCATATACGCCTGCGTGCAGGCGCCCGTTTAACTTGCCTACGAATTAATAAAAAAATAGTTCAAGTTTTGATGCTGTATAATGAATGTGAATTTGTGGCAAATAAAGTGAGTGCAATTTTAATTTTTGCTCAACAAATTAACAATATTGATAAATTTACAACAAATTTAGGTTCCTAGGAGCTTAACGTTTCCATTTGACTGGCGTATATATAATGTCACTAGGCCCATAACACTGTAAAATTTCCATATGGCAGAAGCATACAAAATGAGAAGAAAAGTTTATCTTAATAAGGGCTTTCAAAAGTGCTCAATGAACCGTGAACAGCTTATAGACATTCAGTGTGTGTAACAATGTGACCTTATCGTTCTCATGCTTCTTAGCCTCGAACACGCAAAATAACTTTGAGCCACGTTTCTGAAATACGAAAATAGAAAGTGATCCCAGCGGAAATCGAGCCCAGGTCACATTGTTGGAAGACCAGTGCGCCAGCCACCGAGGAAAAAATGAGTTATGAAAAGGAATTCTACGTCTTAAAAGGTTGATTAAAAGCCAAAAATTTTCCTGGTTATTGAGAAACATTTTATGGTTTCGTGGAAATGATATCGGCAACTTAATGAATTACCAAATCATTCGAAAATAACACTTACCATGTTTTTATAGGGTAAATATAAGAGCAAAAAAACTTTTTAAACAAATTTTAAAAACTTATTTTAATATAAAGTTTGGTTCCACCTGAAGTGTTTCTTGACGTCACAGGTTTATTTGAAACCCGATACTTGGCTCACCTGCGATTAAGTTTAACTTCTGTCTATTCTAGCTTTAAAATAAATCTAGAAATAAATAGTTAAAACATAGGCAAACCGCGCAACAAATTTCCAAGAAGTATTCTTTGCGACATTCTAATAACGTGAACAATTATTTTGAGCTGTTGCCTAATGGATTAAGTTTGTCATAATTTTGAGATTTGGGCAAAAAAATCTACATAAATTTTAAATTCCTAACTCCTTTAATTNTTGTCATAATTTTGAGATTTGGGCAAAAAAATCTACATAAATTTTAAATTCCTAACTCCTTTAATTTGTTTTATGAAAGTCACTTTCTTCCTTTGTCAAAATTTTGAGATAACGTTTCTCACATCACGACGATATAAGGGTGTTCTGTCGCTTACAGCATGCAGGAACTGAGGAGCCGGTCAGTGACCTCAGCAATTGGTCATGTTGAATGGTTGCGACCTTGACCTGTGTTTTATCTTGACACGCGATGTCCTTGAGATGACTTTAAGGTAGATAAATAACAAAAATTAAAGAAAAATAAAAAATGAAAAAAATGAAAAAAAAATTATGCAAATGTATTTTAAAAATTTAATGAACAGGTAAAAAATTAATAAAACTCAAAAAAAAAATTAAAATATAATTTTATGTCTTACATGTAGGTTTTGGGTTCTATGTTTACAAAAAATAGCGGAGTATAGACCTTCCCTTCATGTAGACCGACAGACGAGTCAATAAATCAAACCTATCCACAATTTACTCGCTACAGTTCAACCAATCAGTCGCTTCGCCTATAAATAATGCATCGCAATAGCTTTTAGAACAATAATTATTTTATTCAACACATTATCTCACAATGTAACACATAGGAACAGTTTTNTATCGCAATAGCTTTTAGAACAATAATTATTTTATTCAACACATTATCTCACAATGTAACACATAGGAACAGTTTTTACGGCATGCATAATTAGTTAAATCCGCCATATTGTAAGATAGCATCACGTTAAGATAAGTTATTGTTATATTTTAGGATAAAATAAACTGATTACTAAAAAAATTGGTCAGACAGTTAGTTCTACTATAGGTCGTGCAAAATGTTATGTTTAAATAAGTCAGACACAGACAATTATTTTCAAAATGGCGAACATAAATAATTTACCTTAGTATGCTACAACTACGAAATAATGCAACAAATTTCAACAAAACTTTCTATGCTGGCAGTATCAATCACAACAATATTATGTCTCTACAGCAGAGNATAATGCAACAAATTTCAACAAAACTTTCTATGCTGGCAGTATCAATCACAACAATATTATGTCTCTACAGCAGAGCCTCTTTTGTCTGGCACTTTGTAAGTTAGTGCCACAGAAAAAATGAAGTAATTATGTCATATATTAGGAAACAATTAACCGACTCCTAACAAATTTGACAATTTAATATTAATACGCTATGAAATGTAAATTAACTTTTAATTTGGGATAGACACTTATTTTCAAAATAGTAGCCATTTAAACATTTGAGATCCGTTTGCTATATCTTCTAAATCATGGAACAAATTTGAACATAACTTGGTAAGATGGCAGATTCTATTACGACAAACATATGATTCTATACAGTGCCTCTTTTCTCCAACGTTTGTGAAATATAGCCAAATAAACAATTTTTATATTTTATCTCTGGAGACAATCAACCTATCGCAACCAATATCAGGCGACATATTTAACTTTTGTAATCCAACTAGATCTTTAATGTGACAGCCGTGTACATATATTAGGTTGATATGCCGATGATAAAAAATTATTTCCCGCAAACATAATATGATAGCAGTATCTGTGACAAACATAGATATTATTTGTCTGTCATTTATGAATATAGCACAACATGAGAAAATGGGGCTTTTATGCCATACTTAGGGGACCATTTATCCCATTATAATCAAATTTTGTACACAAGTAGTGCTACAAAGAGTCGTGTTAACTTACATTATTTGAGTGACTTNTATTCAATTTATAATAGCGATCACCACTGAATGTCGCATAGATAGACGTGCACTCTGCACAACAACACTGCATGCCGGTTCAGAATCTTGCGTTTAGTGGTGATAACGCACTTGAAGTGCGTTACAGCTCCAGGTAGGAATATACGTCGCAATATGGTCTTCGTCATCACAATGGCATGTTTGGGCAATCACTGTGAGTCCCATGAGGCGAGATAACGTGAGAAAGACTACGCGTCAGTTCAGTACCTTGCGTGTAGAGACTGTTCACGTTAAGGTGAGCATTTTTGAAAACATAATTTGAAAGAAATCACTGCCTGTTATCTACAACGGCTGTCAACACCTCGTTGTTAAGAGCCGCCCAAATCTCTTAACTGTAATCTGCATATACGCCCGCGTGCAGGCACCCGTTTAACTTGCCTACGAATTAATAAAAAAAATAGTTCAAGTTTTGATGCTCTATTACGAATGTGAATTTGTGGCAAATAAAGTGAGTGCTATTTTTATTTTTGCTCAACAGATTAACAATACTGATAAATTTATAGCAAATTTAGGTTCCTAAGAGCTTAACGTTTCCATTTGACTAACGTATACATGATGTCACTAGGCCCATAACAATGTAAAATTTCCATATGGCAGAAGCATACAAAATGAGAAGAAAAGTTTATCTTAATAAGGGCTTTCAAAAGTGCTCAATGAACCGTGAACAGCTTATAGACATTCAGTGTGTGTAACAATGTGACCTTATCGTTCTCATGCTTCTTAGCCTCGAACACGCAAAATAACTTTGAGCCACGTTTCTGAAATACGAAAATAGAAAGTGATCCCAGCGGAAATCGAGTCCAGGTCACATTGTTGGAAGACCAGTGCGCTAGCCACCGAGGAAAAAATGAGTTATGAAAAGGAATTCTACGTCTTAAAAGGTTGATTAAAGAGCCAAAAATTTTCCTGGTTATTGAGAAACATTTTATGGTTTCGTGGAAATGATATCGGCAACTTAATGAATTACCAAATCCTTCGAAAATAACACTTACCATGTTTTTATAGGGTAAATATAAGAGCAAAAAAACTTTTTAAACAAATTTTAAAAACTTATTTTAATATAAAGTTTGGTTCCACCTGAAGTGTTTCTTGACGTCACAGGTTTATTTGAAACCCGATACTTGGCTCACCTGCGATGAAGTTTAACTTCTGTCTATTCTAGCTTTAAAATAAATCTAGAAATAAATAGTTAAAACATAGACAAACCGCGCAACAAATTTCCAAGAAGTATTCTTTGCGACATTCTAATAACGTGAACTATTATTTTGAGCTGTTGCCTAACGGATTAAGTTTGTCATAATTTTGAGATTTGGGCAAAAAAATCTACATAAATTTTAAATTCCTAACTCCTTTAATTTGTTTTATGATAGTCATTTTCTTCCTTTGTCAAAATTTTGAGATAACGTTTCTCACATCACAACGATATAAGGGTGTTCTGTCGCTTACAGCATGCAGGAACTGAGGAGCCGGTCAGTGACCTCAGCAGTTGGTCATGTTGAATGGTTGCGACCTTGACCTGTGTTTTATCTTGACACGCGATGTCCTTGAGATGACTTTAAGGTTGATAAATAACAAAAATTAAAGAAAAATAAAAAATGAAATAAATGAAGAAAAAAAATTATGCAAATGTATTTTAAAAATTTAATGAACAGGTAAAAAATTAATAAAACAAAAAAAAAAAATTAAAATATTATTTTATGTCTTACATGTAGGTTTTGGGTTCGATGTTAACAAAAAATAGCGGAGTATAGACCTTCCCTTCATGTAGACTGACAGACGAGTCATTAAATCAAACCTTTCCACAATTTACTCGCTACAGTTCAACCAATCAGTCGCTTCGCCTATAAATAATGTATCGCAATAGCTTTTAGAACAATAATTATTTTATTCAACACATTATCTCACAATGTAACACATAGGAACAGTTTTTACGGCATGCATAATTAGTTAAATCCGCCATATTGTAAGATAGCATCACGTTAAGATAAGTTATTGTTATATTTTAGGATAAAATAAACTGATTACTAAAAAAATTGGTCAGACAGTTAGTTCTACTATAGGTCGTGCAAAATGTTATGTTTAAATAAGTCAGACACAGACAATTATTTTCAAAATGGCGAACATAAATAATTTACCTTAGTATGCTACAACTACGAAATAATGCAACAAATTTCAACAAAACTTTCTATGCTGGCAGTATCAATCACAACAATATTATGTCTCTACAGCAGAGCCTCTTTTGTCTGGCACTTTGTAAGACAGTGCCACAGAAAAAATGAAGTATTTATGTAATATATTAGGAAACAATTAACCGACTCCTATCAAATTTGACAATTTAATATTAATACGCTATGAAATGTAAATTAACTTTTAATTTGGGATATACACTTATTTTCAAAATAGTAGCCATTTAAACATTTGAGATCCGTTTGCTATATCTTCTAAATCATGTAACAAATTTGAACATAACTTGGTAAGATGGCAGATTCTATTACGACAAACATATGATTCTATACAGTGCCTCTTTTCTCCAACGTTTGTGAAATATAGCCAAATAAACAATTTTTATATTTTATCTCTGAAGACAATCAACCTATCGCAACCAATATCAAGCGACATATTTAACTTTTGTAATCCAACTAGATCTTTAAAACTAGATCTTTAATGTGACAGCCGTGTACATATATTAGGTTGATATGCCGATAATAAAAAATAATTTCCCTCAAACATAATATGATAGCAGTATCTGTGACAAACATAGATATTATTTGTCTGTCATTTATGAAGATAGCACAACATGAGAAAATGGGGCTTTTATGCCATACTTAGGGGACCATTCATCCCATTATAATCAAATTTTGTACACAAGTAGTGCTACAAAGAGTCGTGTTAACTTACATTATTTGAGTGACTTNTATCCCATTATAATCAAATTTTGTACACAAGTAGTGCTACAAAGAGTCGTGTTAACTTACATTATTTGAGTGACTTACATACTTGATTTATAAATAAAAGTGACTGCTCTCTAAATATTTCAGGTTAGTAAACCTTGCCCTACAAAATTTTAGACTGATTACAAATAAAGTTGATGCTCGTAATTCTACTCCTACATCTGTAATGTTGTTGGTTACATGCCAGCTTACAGTACGAGGGGTTCTCGTTTAGAGTCCTGCTTAAGGCCCGTGTATATAGGTATTTGTCTCACAAGTATTACATATGTTTCTGGTTCCATCTCTAGCGATATCTCTGTCAACAAGGCGGCAAGGCTTACATACAATCTTAGCTTTTATGAAATTCATCACAATCGTTATGGATTCATGTANCTGTCAACAAGGCGGCAAGGCTTACATACAATCTTAGCTTTTATGAAATTCATCACAATCGTTATGGATTCATGTAGAGGAAAGTATAGCCACTAGTTATTACGGTAATTTCTTGATAATTTTTAGCCTACAAACGCTTTAACTTAAATTTTATTATTATAGTGAAAAAGCGACAAAACTATAAGAGTTTGTCAAATATCAGCTAACGTAACTCATATATTATTCTTTTAAGCCTACTTTCCGAATGATAGAAAGGCTTATGAGATCACTTACGTGCCTGTGTGTGCATGTGTGCCTGTGTGTATGCATGTGTGTCTGTGCGTTGTGGGTGTATGTGTCCCCCAATTTCAAATTTTGAACGCGTGAACCAAATTTCACCAAACTCGGTAAACATATAGTACTAAATCAGGACACCTGACTTTTATAGTTTTCGATCACACCAAGCAATTACTTTCAAAATCACGACCATTAAAAAATTATGTGTGATATGTCATACCTCGAAAACCTTTCAACTGATATTATCAAAATTTTTTATGCTGACAGTGCAAGTTGTAGGCATTAAAATCAGGGGTGAGTATGGTTGTAGTCCTAAATTTTTTAAGATAGCACCACATGACTCAATAAAGTTTTTATATTATATCTCGAAAAATGCTCAACCAGTTATCTTCGAATATTGCAAGTTAGTAACACTATGATAGGCCAAGTGATAGGTTAAGTGAAGGAACTATAAAAGGCACATTTTTAAAATGGCGGCCCTGCAAATATTTTAGGTTTATTTGGTATACTACCATGCCATTTGACCAATTTCAACCAAATTTGGAAACTGACAGTATCTATTACAAGCATCAAATAAAAGTAAAACTACACCTTTTGCCCGCCATTTTGTATGATTGTGTTACATAAATTAATAAAATTTCTGTGTATAATCTCGGGAAACAATAAAAATATTCATACCAAATTTGGCAATCAAGTAGTACTAACGCAGTATGTCATACACTTTTTTAAAAAATGGCGGCCATCTAGTCATTTTGCAATGGTATGCTATGGCTTAGAAACTATTTATTCAATTCCAAGTTAAACTTTGTATGCTGGGAGTATGTATAACAAACATCAAATGTGTCTACACAGAGCCACTTTTGCCCTCCATTTTGCAAGATAGGGCCACACAAATAAATAAAGTCTTTATGTCATATCTTGGGAAATTATTTGCCGACTCCTACCAAGTATGGCAAACAAACATTACTGCAGTTGGCAATGCTAACTGACATGTTTTAGGTATAACAGACACTTATTTTCAAAATGATGGCTACGCAGCTATTTTAGTTTTGAATGCTCTAAAGTCAAAACCATGTAATTAATTCTAATGAAACTTATGAAACTTTGTATGATCCTACAAAGCACAGGATATCATAATTATATACATAATATCTAAAAGTCATCGAAGTCCTACAGTGAATCTCTTATGTATATCATTTGGATATCAAGTAGTAGATACCAGTTTGTACCACTTACTGAATATCCTTTTTATATTACAAAACCACCAAGGCCATATCTTCTTGTAAGTTGCTACATCTAAAGATGTATATTGGAAATCCAAACTATCTATATCTCATTAGGTGTATTGGGCAGACATTTGGATATATTTTGTATGTCACTTGAATGTAAATTTGCTACCCTTGGATGTCCTTGGATATCCTGAATGTCAGAAAGTGACATCCATCAGTTGTTCTTTGGATGTGTCTGTGCTATATGGGATGGCTGTATATATTACAACAATCGAATTTGTATAAACAAAATCTCTTTTTTCCACTATGTCGTAAAATAGTATCACTCAACTAATTAAAATTGTGCGATCCCCGAAAAAAAACCAATTTCTATCAAATTAGATCAACAGTTATCAAAATGGCAGGCCGTGTAAACTGACAAGAGTGTCAGACAGACATATTTTCAAAATGGTGGTCATATAAATAGTTAAGCTTCGAACATTTTATTTACGAAACTGCAAAACATATTTCAACTTAACTTTGTAGGCTAACAGTGCCGGTTTTATACTCAAAAATGGTATATTAAAAGCCCCATTTCTCCCCCATTTTGTAAGATAGCCCTACATAAAATAAAACCGTTTTTATGCCGTATATCGGGAAACAACCAACTGATTTCTTTCCAATTTGGCGAAGAAGTTGTGCTTTGGTAGGCTATATGAACTTACGTGTAGGGTCTCATATTTCCTTAATGGCGTGCATATAAACATTATAGCTTAATGTGCTATATGTATCTACGAAACTATATAAAATATTTAAATTTAACTTTGTAAATTGTATCTATGACAACAACTGAAAGTGCTAATTAAAATCGTCACATGACCTATGGAGGTATTATGCCATATTTTGAGGACCAATCAACCATTATGCATACAGAGATCCTTCTTTGCCAGATTTTTTGCAAAGTAGTTTCAAGTGAGTAAACTGAACATTTGGTCAAATTTGAGGAATAATTCTTCTAATGTCCACACAATTTTGTACACCTACAGAAGGCCATGTAAAGTTACATGATTTAAATGGGATCAGACAATGATTTCATAAATGGCTTCCATATAAGTTTTTTTTATATATTTGGCATATCTATTTAAAAATTTAACAAATTGAATTAAATTTGACAATATATATTATAAACATCGTGTAAAGACCCTCGTTTTTAAGTAATTTTGTAAGATAGTACCATTTAAGAAACTAAGGTTTNCATACAGAGATCCTTCTTTGCCAGATTTTTTGCAAAGTAGTTTCAAGTGAGTAAACTGAACATTTGGTCAAATTTGGGGAATAATTCTTCTAATGTCCACACAATTTTGTACACCTACAGAAGGCCATGTAAAGTTACATGATTTAAATGGGATCAGACAATGATTTCATAAATGGCTTCCATATAAGTTTTTTTTATATATTTGGCATATCTATTTAAAAATTTAACAAATTGAATTAAATTTGACAATATGTATTATAAACATCGTGTAAAGACCCTCGTTTTTAAGTAATTTTGTAAGATAGTACCATTTAAGAAACTAAGGTTTTTATGACTTATCTCGGAGACCAATCAAACGATTTCCATCAATTTTTTCACATAAGTAGCGTTATGATGGTATGCCATGCAAACTTATGTGTTTTATTGGTTCAGAAACTTATTTTCAAAATGATTGCCAAGTTCAGGATAGTGAACCCTATCATTCAAAATATTACACTGATTATATCCGAAGTTGATGCTCCGAATCCTACCTCCGCGGTACAGCTGATTGCAAGTTAGCCTAATTTTTCAAGTTTTTCTGAATCCAAATCCCGGGTAAGTAAGTCATGTATTTTAATTAACTTTGTGCTGTTTCACATGTTTCTGGTTTCATCTCTATTGATATTTCTGTCACTGAGACGTCCACAACTACCATCTAAGCCTTCCAGAACTTAACTAAAATTTATTTTCACCCATGTAGAAGAAAGAAGCTCATTAGTAATCACTTACTTCTTCTTTAAATATTGGGTTGAATAATGTGCGTGTTCTTAGTACTGCATCAGATTGGTGTACAATTATTTTAAAGTATTTATAAATCTGTTTCAATGGATCGTTTTAACGTCATTTTAGCCTGCTTTACGAAGGAAAAAAAAAGCTTATGAGTTCACTTACCTGTATGTGTGACTT
>NQII01010178.1:0-18508 GCA_002778355.1 Clitarchus hookeri | reverse complement strand
GTATCAAAACTTTATCCGCAAAGCCTCATTTCTCCGCCATTTTGGAATATAGCTGCACATTAAATATTGCGTATATCGGGAAAAAAACGACCTATTTCTTTCAAATTTGGCGAAGAAGTTGTACTGTGGTAGGTCATAATAATTTATATGGTTTTTAAGTGTGTAAGTATCTTATTTTCTGAATGGCGCTTATACGATCATGGAAAATGCTAATATATAAACTTTTGGTCCTCCATTTATGAATATCATCACATGAACAATGGATGTTTTATGCCATATCTCGGAAACAATCAACTGATTCACACCAAAATTAAATGCAAGTATTGCTACAGTAGGGTATGTAAATTTACGTGTGTTATGTGCGGCAGGCATTTTTATTGGGGTTTATATAAATAATTTAGACAATTATGTTACATCTATCAAACATTTCAACAAAATTAATCGAAATATTGTATGCAAGCACTATTCATGTGAAGCATAATTTATGCATGCAGAGATTTTTTGCAAATGTGGTGTCAGGTGAGTGAAATGAACATTTTTCCATATTTCAGGAATAATTCAACTAATTTACACCAAATGTTTCACACTTACAGAAGGCAATGGAAAAGTTACATGATTAAAATGGGTTCGTATAATGATTTTCAAAACGACGGTTGTATAAATATTTTGATATATTTGGCGTTTCTATTTAAAAATCTAACCAAATTAAACCAAACTTTTTATACTCACAGCATCTATCAGACGCAAAGTTTAAATACATTTTTTTACCAGTTTTTAAAGTTAGCACCTATTAAGGAAAAATTGTTTTTATGCCTTATCTCGGATACCAATAAAACGTTTTACGNAAGTTTTTAAAGTTAGCACCTATTAAGGAAAAATTGTTTTTATGCCTTATCTCGGATACCAATAAAACGTTTTACGCAACATTTTTCACACAAGAAGCGTTATGGTAGGTAATGCAAACTTATCTGTTATAATGGCTCAGATAAATATTTTCAAAATGATGGCCATGTCAATATTTCAGGTTACTGAGCCCTATCTTTCAAAACATTAGACTTATTACATCCGAAGTTGATTCTCCGAATCCTACCACCGTGATGCAGTTGATTGCAAGCTAGCTTAATTAAACGAGTTTTACTGAATTCGAATCCCGCGTAAGTCACTCGTTTATTTTAATTGTCTTGGTACTGTCTCACATGTTTTGGTTTCATCTGTAATGGCATTGCTGTGAATGCGACGTCAACGCCTATCTACCCTCTAAGATTTTAATAACTTCACTAATATTTATTTGCACCCATGTGGAGGAAAGTAAGCTCATTAGTTATCTTTAACTTATTTTTTTATTTGGTTTCTTAAATCCCACAAGCAAAAAATACATAAAATATTTAACATCCTCACCGAGTTTTTAATAACTGGACCAGAATAATACACATTTATCGTCTTTCGGACCTCGGGATATTTAGCTGAAATAGAATGCCAAATTTAATTTTGTAATTTGTCTGCGTACGACATAATTTACATTAGTATACGGCGCTAAGGAATTATAAAAATTGTTCAACTAATGTCATGGAATAATTTTCCTAAATAGACGTGGAATAGTTCAAGAGCATATTTTTCTGGAATTTTTCTCCTCTGAACTGAATATTTTCATTTCGTACGAGAGAAAATGTATTTCCATTAGAGGTTCGGGAATATTAGTTTTCAATATTTCAGGGANAATATTTTCATTTCGTACGAGAGAAAATGTATTTCCATTAGAGGTTCGGGAATATTAGTTTTCAATATTTCAGGGAGATTTTCAATATTTTAACAGTAGGCTGATATTTATCACTAAAAAACTGCTTTCCCGTATTAAAATTTTTACGGTAGCATACCACCTTAGTCGCGTCATTCATAAATTTTTTAATGAATTATACATACATTATACATTAGTACGTATACTGTTCAGAACAATTGAATGTAGACATTTGGAAAGACACGGGGTGCAGTGAACTAAGGTATGCATACCCACAATTTGGTAAAAGCAGTCTTCGCTGTGACTCCAGTAAACGCATGAACTACATCTCAGTACTAGAGTTTGGCTTTCTGAATAATGCGGCTTATAACATCTTACGCAGTCCTGCATTCAGTCGTATAACAGTGTACAGAATTGTGGCCTTACGACGTCCAACAGGGCACTACATTTTTTTCCTTCCGAACGTTTGCACCAACTTCTATCTACGGCGTCCATTATTATTGGTACATAATTCATTTTGATATCAACTGCAGCTACAGCCAAGCGACCTTGATCTGCTGCTGCCAACTTTATTTCACATAGAGTAGTGTCTTCGCACGCAGTACAAACATTGCCCTGACACTTATAGGATGTCTTAGCAGGCAGAGTTGGCACATTCATCTCTTCCAGCTGTGCCTTGCATCGCTACACATAGACCCACAAATTCCGTCTTCGTGTATGACCACTACTTGACAGTCTTCTTCGGGGTCTCAGAAATTTTCGAATGTACATTCTTCATTTGAGAAAAATAAACTCTCTAAACCACATCTCTTCTCACTTCCACACGTATAAAAGTGGCGTGAAAAGTGATTATGGTAAGAGGGGTAGGGGGACCTTATTTGAACACAGTAACTGTAAATTCAATTTGGATTTTATTTTGTTTGAGTTGTTTTATACTTTCCTGGCAGTATTACAAACAGCATCGTGATAAAGATTCTTCTAACTCAATATTTTTTTCCATCTTGACATGCAAAATGTATCTGTTAAAATATGCCCCATATCGAGGCAGTTTAGTACTGGGAAAGGGGCAGTTTTGAACAAGGTTGGGATATCTTTGAAAAAAGTTTATGTTATCAGGCATTAGTTTAAATAGGAGTTGGAATTGTAACATTTGCATTATATTATTAATTTTAGATACAATTAGCATTATGAAGTATTTAAGTCAGCACTGGTTTTACCCTGAACTGTATAAAAACATCCATGACACACATTCAATTTCTACTATGGTTGATTAAGTGAATGATGCTTTTGCTTGATGAAGAGGTGGAAGAGGGGGACGGGGGTACTTTCTTAAGCAGCCAGAATGAAAATAAATTTGTATTCTGATTTAGAATTTAATCTTACTCACTATTTCTAAGTATAGTAAGAGTAGTAGAGCAATGGCGAGTTGGGCGCAGAGGTCTCGANGAATTTAATCTTACTCACTATTTCTAAGTATAGTAAGAGTAGTAGAGCAATGGCGAGTTGGGCGCAGAGGTCTCGAGCATCAGAAGTAGGTTTCGCCAGAACCTCGATTGTCGAGGCGGCCTGGGGAGGACATGTTCGGATGGCACCCGACCACCATGTTGGATCTGGGTGACCTTGACCTTACCCATAATATTAAGCTTCACATTAAACTTAATTTAACAAAATATCGCAAAAAACAAACCAAATTTTATAAATAGAGAAACATGTAATGTTACTCCACCTACCCCTTGTTAACCCCCAACCCTTACATCACCCTTTCCATACTCTATCTCCTCAAAATCCTAAAAAATCAAGAAAAATTGCAAAAAAAAATAAAAAAATTAGTTATTAATATTGAGGAACATATAACGTTTACCTCACATACGGTCCCCGTCCCTAAACAACCTTTTCCACTCCTCAACCCCTCATCCAAAAACACTATCATAAAAATTCCTTAATAATTACAAAAACTCGAAACATGTATTCTAAAAATCGTGAAACATATAATGTTACCTCGCACTACACTTCTGCTCACCCCGTCTCCCTAACCGACACACCCACCTCTCACCTCCCCCCGCCTAAATTCTAAAATAAATTTGCAAAATCGCAAAAAATCTAAATAAACTTATAAAAGTGTAGGAACTTATACATTACTGACTACGACACCCATGTAAGATGTTGAAGACATTAACCTTGTCCCCAATAACCCAAAAACTTAAAAATCAAGAAAAAAATTCTAAAAAATCAAAAGAAACTAATACAAGTTTAGGAACATGTTATACATCACTGACTCAGACACCCATGTTGGATGCCAGTAGCATTGATCTTGACCCCAATGACCTTTAAAACAAATTATTTAGAAAAAAATTTGTAAAAGTAAAAAAAAATATTTAAAAAAATATGTTACTGACACAGACCCCGATGTTGCATGTTGGTGAACCTGACCTTGACCCCAGTGACCTTAAACTCTAAAAGTTGAAAAATAATGGTAAAAATTGACTAGCATTATACGTTACTGACTCCGAGCATGTNCGACACCCATGTAAGATGTTGAAGACATTAACCTTGTCCCCAATAACCCAAAAACTTAAAAATCAAGAAAAAAATTTGTAAAAAATCAAAAGAAACTAATAAAAGTTTAGGAACATGTTATACATCACTGACTCAGACACCCATGTTGGATGCCAGTAGCCTTGATCTTGACCCCAATGACCTTTAAAACAAATTATTTAGAAAAAAACTGTAAAAGTAAAAAAAATATTTAAAAAAATATGTTACTGACACAGACCCCGATGTTGGATGTTGGTGAACCTGACCTTGACCCCAATGACCTTAAACTCTAAAAGTTGAAAAATAATGGTAAAAATTGACTAGCATTATACGTTACTGACTCCGAGCATGTNATGACCTTAAACTCTAAAAGTTGAAAAATAATGGTAAAAATTGACTAGCATTATACGTTACTGACTCCGAGCATGTTGAATGTTGGCAACCATAAACTTAGCCCAAATGACCTTGAACTCGAAAAAATCAAGAACTAATCGCGAACCATTACAAAAACGTAAAAAATTACATACCTAATGCAAAAAAACCAAGTTGAATGTGTGTGACCCTAAAAGTTCGATTCTAGTTAAGATGGCAGAGCACAGTCTCTCTCTGGTACGACGATCAGCAGACGACTGATCACCCTCCTCTATATTGCATTGGATATATAGCAGGTAAATCTTACGACCTCCATAGCGAATTATTGACTTATGAAGCACACATTCGTCCCCCCCCCAACCTTCCTTGCCAACGTACCTCTCGACGCTCCACTTCCTTTGCCATTTACTTACCATAGCTCCGCCGCCATTAACATCCACGCATGTCACCAACCCTTCAAACGACTCCCCTCCTCTTCCTCCAATAACTCAACATAGCTCGTCCCCTCTCCCTTTCTCTAAACGGAAACCCAACTGGTTTCTGAAAAGAGTGACTCCACCCAAGACTGGCTGCTGCCAAGACCAATTGCTGCATAAATGGCTAGAGCGTGGACGAGACCAACCTACCATACCACCCATATATACCACAGTCGATGACAACCAATCTCAAAAAGTCGCCTAATATGAATCTCGGTGCTATCCTACGCAAAATCTTCGCAAAACTTTGTAAATATTCACAAAATATTTCAACCAGAGCTGGCCATAACAAAAAGCCATGCTAAATGACCAGGTCAACGAACCAGTATCGAAACACTCTTCAAAAGTATTCCCCAGTTAATTCGTTCGCCTTATATAACTCAGCCGATTTTAATCGACCCGAGTAAGGCACAGTACTTCAGATCCTACATGGTCCTCCTCCTGCACACACTCGCAGAAATTTTTATCTAAAACAGTCACTCGCAATCGTTTGTACACACCGATGACTTAATAACTGTTTCCGAGATGCAGAACGGACTGAATAAGAAATCAAACTCGCATTATTATGTATGCATAACTTTAATTTATTGACTTGGTATATGCATTCTATCTTTCTAATTATTTCATACATTCGATCTTTATGTATTTATCATATGTTTGCATCTTATGTTTAGTAGCGCGTCCATGAATGTGTGTGCAGCTATGTATGTAAATATCAGAGCATTCTGCTCATATACTGATCGTGCCTTCAACAGGGCGGCATCAGCCATACTTATATTATGGCCGCTTCAACTAACACATTAATCAACTAAGAAAGACACTGGTTCTAGCATAGAAGTTCGATTGCTGTTACAACGAAACCAAATAACAGATTTTTTGTGGTACCACTTCTCCGCTTAATTTTGTTTCAGTTTTTCTGACACGTTCCCCACAATAATGAATAAGGCGTGATAGTAAATTACAAACTTTTATTTAGCTCAATTTCTTAGTTAGGACGAAATATTTTAAGCTAGTTTTGACCCAATTCCACATATCCTAGTGACTTGAAACTTGCACACAAATGTAGCTGCAACGACGATAATATCTTACATGTGTCTGTTTTTCTTGTTCTCTCACTCTTTTTCTTTCACTATTGCAGAGGACTTGGACGGACGCGCATCGTGTTACTTCGCAAGCAAACATAGTTTCGACGACAATACCGTGTTTTAATGTATGCAGATTTCTCTGTGTTCATGTGTATTAATGGTGGAATTTTCTGAGCTAATTCTGACTCATTTATGCGCTTGGCTTAAAAAAAAAACCCCTTTTGTAACACTTTTCCCCTTAAACCACGCTCCAGCGTAATTTCGCCGAAGGGCTGTTGAGCGAGCGAGATAGTGCGAAGCCTCAACAGCGCTGCCTGCTGGTGTTTTCCGGCCGAGCATGTGAAGTTGGTCGGGCGCCGTGTTATAAGCCGCTCCATCACTGCCACTGCGGGCGGCTCCCGGGCTCATTTCGCTCGACAGCCCCAGAAAAGCCGCGTACTTGCACACCCCTCCCCCCAGCCGCTGACAGAGGTAATCAGGAAACAAGCTATGACTGCAGAGGAAGCAACAGTTAACTGCGGGCTGCTGCCTCGTTCACACGCTGCCGTGGCCGCGCCACTCAGCGCCTAGATACTGGCTCTGCGCCTCCCTGCTCTACGATCGGCTCAAGATTACAGTACAACCTCCGTCGACTAAAACCTCATTAATCGAAATACTGTCTAACTGAAATGACTGGTCGCTCTTATAAAAGTTCGTATAAATATTTGATATCCTGGTATAAATCATATAAATAAAATATTAAATAATGCAAATTTACCTGAGTAAAACAAACTTTGATGAAGATTTTCAAAGACTGAAAATGAATGCGAGTAGGGACAAACACCAGCCCTCTCCCAGACAGTGAGTGGGATTGACCACANTTTTCAAAGACTGAAAATGAATGCGAGTAGGGACAAACACCAGCCCTCTCCCAGACAGTGAGTGGGATTGACCACAGCATGTGGCCTAGAGACACTGCCCGGCCGTTGTCTATTCCAATGGACCTCGCCTGGTCAGTGTTCTTCCAATCACAATAACTCCAAATTTTAGGCGTTACAACAATCACAAATTTGTTCGGAACTAGTCTAGTATCATAATGTTATTTCATTTATCGCGACCTATAAAACTGAGTTCGTGTTTGACGTTATTAGCGGCAGCTGTTTATGAACACAAANGTTATTTCATTTATCGCGACCTATAAAACTGAGTTCGTGTTTGACGTTATTAGCGGCAGCTGTTTATGAACACAAAGAACGATGTTTCCCGCACATAAGAGACTTGTCTTACTGCACACTGTCTCTTGTCATGTACAATGTGGACCACCAAGGATACTGCCTGTGCAACAAAACTGCCAGCCCTTTTTGGGATCATAAAACGGGGTTCGCAGTGGTGTAGTGAGTCCTCGCCTCCCATTTACGCTAACCGAGTTCGATTCCCGGCAGGAGTGACTCCTGTGTTTTCGCGTGTGGGAATCGTGCCGGACGATGCCACTGGTCACTGTTTTTTCTCAAGGATCTCTAGTTTCCCCCGCCATTTCATTTCAGCGTTGCTCCATATTCATCTGGCTTCACCCTCATCGGCTCTCAAGACGATGTTAAAGGCCGCCCAAATCTCTCCACTCTTCTCGGAATAGAAAACTTTGGCCACATCCCGGGTAATACAATCCAGATTGCTACTAAACTTGTATATCGCCTTGCATTGCACTGTGCTATAGTTGATTCACGGTTACTCCACACTTTTCTGAAGCCCTGCTAAATTTATACTTTGGATACAGATTACGTATCCTTCCGCTACACGTCACACTGTCATGTGACTTCTACATTTAGCTGTCAAATGCTTTGTTTACTTTTTACAGCTGTTTAAAGAATACTGTCATATTTCACAAAACCATTACTTACAAATATTCACAATTTAGGCCCATGACCATAAATAAGTCAACTTTATGACTTTTTAACAATGTCTGTANATTACTTACAAATATTCACAATTTAGGCCCATGACCATAAATAAGTCAACTTTATGACTTTTTAACAATGTCTGTATTGACGATAGCTCTTACGGTTATTATTTTACATTGTTAACATATGTATTATACACTTCATAGCAAATTACACATAATAAACATTAATATTTTGCAGCGACAGTGTTTAACCATGTTACAATTGTGGGAGAAAGAACTGTGGTATCTAACCACATGTTATTGATCTATGTCGGGTTATTTCGTTAAAAGAACGACCTTAGTTGGAATAAATATGAAAACGAAGGAGCAAAAAGTCCAATAAAAGAGGCAGCAAATTCAAACACGCAATTGGTGTGGTTTTTTTTTGGTACGTTGCAGCGACAGACTTTGAAGATAGTTGTACACATGACCACAAACATACCTACTGTAACTTTTAAACAGCTCATATTTCTTTGCATAGTTATTTAATTTAAACTAAATTTTTTAAATTATTTCAATTTTGTGGCTGGGCTTAGTAATTTGTTGGGCTTGTAGCAAACATTGAAATCACAAAAACGTAAGCACGATGCACAATTGTGTTTCAAACACCTAGGGTGACGTTACGTTGTGATAAATAAATAGATGTGACTTTAAAATAATTATCTTCGTTATAAAAACAGTTCATGGTTAAACTTATAAATGTATCATGCTCAATATTTTTAAACACACGCCGGGTGAGCGTAACGACCAGGAGGCAGCCACGCCCTTCACATTAATGGGCCATGACACACGTTAGAGTATATTTATTACTGCCATAGGGACACTGACTCATCAAAACATCGAAACTTGCCTAGGTTTGTTTAAAACAGAACATGTTTAAACTTAATTTGGTAATTTGAAATATTTTTTAAGCAAGAAAAATTAACGTTTTCTTGAGCAACAGCAACATGCCAGGTCATGTCGCCACTTGTCAGTCGCATTTTCTGCCAACTTAGAATTTGTAACCCTCCCGCCATTACATCTAAATATATTAAAAAAGTATTCAAACATTAAAATCTCTTTTCAGTTGTAAATTATAAATTCAAAAATCATTATTTTTGCTGTAATAAGTATGAAATATGCTAAAATTTAAAACATGTATAATTTGGCTGCAGCGGTGCGAAAATGCCCGAGAGACAGACACAGAGACAGAGAGAGAGAGATAGAAACTCCGCTCCGCCGACAGCCTTTTGTAGTTTCTTCCTAGGTAGAAATCAAGACCATGTCACCAGGTCCTACAAACCATATATTAACTGTGAACTATTTCTTACTAGCCAAAACATCGCTGCTGCTCTCACTGTTTTAAATTCGTATTGTACAAGAAATAATTATTACAAGTGATAGAAGATACTGCATTAAAGTTTAGTTTCACTTATTAAAAAATATAATACTTTTAAAGTCAATTGGTGTAATACACTTGTGGTATACAAGTTATTAAAAAAAAAACGTGTTAACATATTACTCCCGGGGTGATTTTTCAAAGGTTTGTTTCAAAACATCCAAAGAAACCGCGAATGGACTACACAAAGAATCCACCAGTAAAATATACGTCAGCAAAAGTACAAACCTGCACGCCAGTCAGGTTCCTAGCCCGTAGAGGCGAAAGGGCAATTGATACGTATGCCATAATCGCCCTTTTCGTACTTACTTCTGTGCCGTAAGAAGCGGAGTGTATTTCTTGGGAAAAACATAACTCTATCTCAGAGTTGATTTTGGAATCATTCATGGTAAGCAGGCCCTTTAAACAGTAGATTTTTTCATGTCTCTTCGCAATTAAATATTTGCAATTTATATATCAATTCGAAACGCAACGCACTATAGCCAAATATCTGAACTATATATTAGAGAACTGACATAAAATATATCTTATATAAGACGAAAGTGAACAAATAATTTATTTTTAATTATACGTCCAGAATGAACAATTTTACAGTATTATGAGTTTTCTGTCGGAATAATTTTTGAAACGTGCACAGTCCGTACCTTTCTCACTCGCTTGGGATTTCTGAGGTTGTAATATTGTAGCACCAGTGAAGGACTGATTGCAAATTTGACTTCCTGAAATGCTTGCTGCTGAGATCTGACCCGCGCCCAGGCTGTGTCGTTGCTTGTCGATGGTGGGCAGGCTTTAAGAGCGTGGCTGATTCTAAAATATAGTTTGCGAAATAATTATTTTAACCAGGAAACGCCGAACGTCTTTAATCATAGGGTGGTTTTCTTGGATTTATTTTATTTTTAGTAGCCCTACTTTCATTCCTTCTGCACTAAATAAAGGCCCTATGTACGTTACTCGCCTTTCACGATATGAACAATCCGTAAAATTATGTTAACACTTGACAGTTTTTTTTCCTACGTCACATTTCCTCATTCGCGGATGACATTTGCCTACTTTGTCTTTGCGGTAGTAATTTTTATGATGCCGCAACTCCTTAGTGTGTCTCACATTGCAGATAATTGTTACATATACGAGATAATGTTAATAAAAAGATTCTCTTACGTTAATTGTAACAGGTTTCTTAGAGAGTCTTAATAAAATAACCTAACCAAACCTAAACTACTCATGTATTTACAGTGATATAAAAACACATAAATCTATAATTTATTAACCACAACTGTCTGTCCCTATTATTCAAACCTATTCATTCCAGCGAGCGTAATTTTTTTTAGTCCTAATCACTGTCATTTTACTTCCCACAGTCACTTAATTTTCACTCATTAATAGCAAAATACACAATCAAACAGCCATGGCCACACATTCTATCACCGAGACGCCGGCTTCTTACGAAACAAGTGGCAATTTCATACAGTCCAGCCGGTGTATATCAGTTTCTGCTCTGCCGATGGCCGCACACTGCACTCGCTGATCACTGCACCATCGCGATCGGCCGTCATCACACATACTCGGCTCAAATGCCCACTACAGACTGTCAACACAGGCGCACTCGGGGCTTACATAGCT
The DNA here is from genome assembly GCA_002778355.1 of Clitarchus hookeri. Classification (NCBI taxonomy): domain Eukaryota; kingdom Metazoa; phylum Arthropoda; class Insecta; order Phasmatodea; family Phasmatidae; genus Clitarchus; species Clitarchus hookeri. The sequence goes on along the minus strand of NQII01010178.1, from coordinate 7,389 downwards.
GAGGGAACCTGGTACAGAAGGTTCCTCGCACCTCAAGTCGCGCCGATGTAAGTGACGACCATAAAACTCGCGCAGTGGCTCTGATATCATCCATTTTTCCAGAGGCGGGAGTGACGTCGGCCATGGAGGCTTTATCGTGGCCCGTGGGCAGTAGTGGTGTAGTGGTCAGCCTACTCGCCTCCCTCCTAGGCTAACCGTGGTTCATTCTCGGTGGGTAACTCCTGGATTCTCGCATTGGAGAATCGTGCCGGACGAGGCCACTGGTCGGCGTGCTTTCTCGTGGATCTCCCGTTTACCCCACCCTTGCATTCCGGTGCTGCTCCATACTCAGCTCACTTCACCCCGATCGGCTTCCAAGACTCTGATGTTAAGAGCCGCTCAATTCTCTTATTTCACTCCACTTACTGATCGGGGCCCGTTTGGATGTTCCCCCTCCCCCTGAACAGGTTACCGATGTAATCGTCCCCGGGAACGCGCGTGTGTGAACAGTGATGTGTAGTGAAGATGTGCAGTCTTGCGCCTACCGTCGGAGAGTCAGCAATGAGTGATGGCTGGCGACAGTGGGAGCTGGCTGCAAGGGACAGACCTGTCCTTACGCCCAGCTGGGACAATGGGCGAAGTGAGACGAGACAGTATGGCGACGGCAGAATGAGACCGGCATGGCGTAGGAACTGGGAGAACCACGATAAAGCCTATACACGCCTGCAGTATTCACCACACTGCACATGTGAGTCTGTCAACGAAACGGCTGCTCTTCGGGTCCTGTGGTCAACGAGTCAAGGACTCTATTGGCGGGAGTTCGGACTAACGTTTATTCTACTCAGGCGGGGAAGCTCAAAACTAATACTTTGGCAAATAAATACATTTTCTCCACCAGGTAGCACTGGTGTTGGACGCGCGCCAGATTTTGTCCGTTTTGTGTGTAAAACGAAATAAATAATTCCAATTTTTAGAATATAAATACTATTGTGTAAAATATTTCGATTTAAACTGTGTATAGCAAAGCGTTGGTTTACACAATCACTTTCTTAAATGCGACAACTGAATTCGAAAATTCCTTTTTATGACAGCTGTATTTGTTTCGCTTTTTAATTAGTTTTTAACAAAATTATTTTGCATAAGAACGCTCAATGCTTAATACATTTATATTTTTCTGTTTATTCTTTTAAACCCCATTCGAGGGCGTACACTATAGTGACAAAATAAATGTAATACTTATTATTTTGGCTGNTGTTTATTCTTTTAAACCCCATTCGAGGGCGTACACTATAGTGACAAAATAAATGTAATACTTATTATTTTGGCTGAGCAAAGTATATATCACCACTTGGGCAAAACACAAAATTCTACACTAAAAAATTTAGAAATTTCTCTATTTACCGCCCCATTTCGAAGCGAACTGAGGAACACTAGTGCACTTTGTGACGTAAGTTTTCTCTGTGCCTAACTCTTCCGTAAGGAATCTCTATTTCGTAGCAACCTGAGTTGAATCCCACTAAGCGCTAACCAGTCAACTAGCTGTGAGCTTGTCTCGTCTTAATTCACTATTGAAACTCAGCACCGCAGTGGGAAGTCGAGAGCAGAACTTTGTTTTATTATTTTAATTTAGAAAAGTATAAAACCGAAGTAACAGAATTAAACTCGGAGTCTTCATTTCCTGTGCAAATGCATCATATCTCGCCCCGCTAGCGTTGCTGACTGGGATGACAGGTTATGTTACAATACCCCGGACATGCACACTGTCGAAGAACATGGCATTTCTTTTACATTGTGCATGCCCGGTGTATTTTTAAATAACCTGGCTCTCAAAAAGTGTTAAATAAGTACTTAAATTAAATTTTCCGTATGTTTTAAGCCACCTAAAGGCAAAAAACGAGGCGTTTGTTAGGCAACAACAAAACAAATTATAATATTATGTAAAGTTGCTAGAATGTGTAGGACAATGTTTTCGTATTTATATGATACGCGTATAAGTATGTGAAACAAATTTGTCAAACACATTTTAGCCTCCAGTAAAATAAAATAACACGTTGAGTATCACTCTATTTCTAACTAAGAGTTCCTTACATTATTTTAATCATATAAAATAAAACTCTAGGTTAGCAGGTGGTGTGAAACTCTCACAGAGGCAGTGTAATGAGTCATACAGATTCAGCTTCACGGTCGTCTGACAGAAAATAAAAAAATGTGCTGCCAACCACTGCCCAGTTGCTGCATATTGCATAGCATGTATTTTACAGAAATGAAAAGTGATTTCGTATTAACTGCTATATGCCTTATCAAAATCACTGTGTTTTAAACAAAAGTAGATTTATTCAAACCATAAAAATAAAACGAGGAAAGCTGGAAAACTTTTTCAAATTCATTTTAAGAAATACTTAGCAATATTAATTGTACATATATTTAACTTTAACGACACAAAATTAAGTTATCACACAGGTATATTGCAACAAGATGTTGCCGATGTATGTAATGATAGTAATTTCCTCTTCATGCATGCAAATAATTTTTATGAAGTTCTTTAAATCTCAGATGACGTCTGGAGAGCAATATCATTAGAGATGGGATCATAAACATATGTAACTATAGTGAGACATCGACTTTAGCGGGAACTCGAGTCCAGCACTCCTCGTACCTTAACTCCATTACAGTGGTAGGAATCGGAGTGTCAACTTTGGTTGTAATCAGTGGCTGGGGTTTACCAACATGAAATATTTAAGGGCTTTCAGGCTGAAAACATATGTGAGAGTCACTTAAATCGTGTAAGTTAAATGGCCTACTATAGCAGTAATTGCGTGCAGAATTTTGTGACGATAAGTTTATTAATTCCCGAGATATGGCATAAATGTTCCATGTTTTCACATTGAACTATTGTACTATTTTGCGGGACAAAGAGGCACTAGTCTCAGATGACTGACGAAATGATTGTGTTTTGGTACAGACGATCTTTGTCATATATATTGTCAGTGTATGAAGTTTGTTTTAAATTATTTGGGAGATATATTTTGAAAATATGTGACTATCCATTCAATACATATAAATTTATATGAGCTATTAAACAATTTTTCTAGTAATTATATTTAAAAAATGGCATACAAAGTGGTCAGTGCAATAGCACATTTGATTCTTGTATTATGCAATTTCAACATAACAAGTTTAGTAAAAAATTTTTAACTGGTATTTAAACCCAAGTATTTAAATTACTGACATTTTATGAATAATTGTTTTAGCCATTTAAATCACATATGCGAACATTACTTACGTAGGAATATTTAAGTGCCAAATTTGGTAGGGATCGGTTTAGTAATTTCCCAGATGAGATGTAAGGTTTATTTTTTCATGTAGCGCTATCGTCGAAAATGGCAGCCAAATAACAGTATCCTTCTCGAAATTCAGTGTTTACGTAATGCACTGTCACCACNCGCTATCGTCGAAAATGGCAGCCAAATAACAGTATCCTTCTCGAAATTCAGTGTTTACGTAATGCACTGTCACCACACCAGTTTTGGCTTAAAATGGTTGAATATTTTTTGAGATAGAACAAAGTGCCTTAAATTGTAAAATAACCGCTATTTTGAAAATAAGCGTTGTCAACAATTATAAAATTCTAACAGCCTTACTACCATACTAAGTACTATGTGTAATACGAGTTTCGTGAAATTCGGATAAATAAGATGAAAAGCATTTAAGTGGACAGACACACACACACCCACACACACACGCGCGCGCACACACACACACACACACACGCGCGCGCACAAAAAAGTGATCTCATAAGCATTCCTTCGGAATGTAGGCTAAAAATGTAACACTTTTTAATTTTGTGACTCAGCGGTTCGTCGTATTTTGCTAGTATTTCAGCTTCTCATTGCCTGCGTATTCCGAAACCAGCAAAACTTTAATACAATTGATACATTATTAATTCAGTACTATGGAATTACAGTTATTTCATGTATTTGTTGACCATGACGACGATCTTACAGTCTAAGAGTCTTCTAGGTACGTCAGACATCGGCGTCACGACTGCGCATGTCGCTCCTGGGACGACTCTGGAGCACATGACGTGCTGGTTTGGCATTAGCTCTTGCCGCATAGAAGGATACCAAACCCACTCATCACCAATAAACCTCCGGTACCCGGACCTTATAGATGAGAGGCAACAACGAATCTCACTACGCCATGGAGGCGGTTGTGTTAACTGTGTTAGAACAAACATTAGATACTGAATTGTTTGCTGCCCGACAATCTCAATATCACTGTAGTGAATGTTGTTCCTATTCTCAATATTTTCTTTTCTAAAGAGGACAACGGTCTAGGAAAAAGAACAAGAGTTTAACACTTTCATTTTGATAACTTGCTTATACTTTGCTAGCGTAATTAAAACCATCTCAAGTGTAAAAAAGTAAATCATAGGATGTCGTAAATGTAAGACTCTATTCAATTTCCATTGGTCGGTGAAGTACAGATACATTTTTTAATATTTATCAAGCCAACTAGTAATAAAATGCAAAACAGAAATAAATAAGAGAGCATTTTCGACCAGGAGGAAATACAAGAGCCTCTTAAACACCCTGACAAACTCGGCAGCAAGAAAACCCACAAAATATATTTCGGGACTCATCTGTCTTTACTTGACAGGTTCCTAACAAGGGCTTCAGTGTATTCGAGGGCTTTGTTTTGAGCTTGTTCTTTTATCGTCTTCTTCACTCACGGTTCTTTCCTCTATAATGGTACGGGTTTTTTTCTCTTTCTTCTATAGATAGAGCACGTCATAAAATATAAAGCGTTTATATAATATTCGGATATAAATTACACACATTTGCTGCTATTAAGGCTTTATTCTCGATACTATGCAGATTATCAAGTATAGTCCATTCACGGTTACTTCTAAATTTCTGAAGCCTTTCTCAAGTTCTACTTACAGGATATTCCTCCGCCTCGTGCAAACAAAGTTTCACCAAATCTAGAAAATTACACCAAAGGGACAACGCACCGCATTCATGCGCACTCACTTTAATAATATTTTCCATGAGTATTATTTCTTACTAGGCATTACCATCACACCAATATTTTCACTATTTTATTTACATTGATTATAAGATAAATATTGTTGATTACATGTAAAACACGTGCAAACGTTCAATTTAACCAAGAATGAAGTACTTTGACGTTAGCACAAGTATAAAACGCTTGTGATATATGACATGTTTAGGAATCAACCAAACACGTCATAACTGGGGTATTTTTCGAAGGTTTTATTCAAGTAGTGTGAATAAACTGCGGATGGACTGTATTAGCTTTATTCTCTATATGAACAGACCTTGCTCAATATATTTTAAAACATCGGACCCAGAGGCGTGAAGTGTCAATTTGATGTGTAGATGTTCTCTTTTACTCAGCTCCCTGAAAGAGATAATACTTTCTCTGGAAATAAATTAACGACACAACAAAATAATAGTTGCATTTGGCGGGAGAACGCACACTTATCCAGAAGTAAGTCGGCATTTATCTTTGTTAGAACATTTTGCTACCTGCGTTATATTATAAAAGTATCAGAATAGGCAGCAAACAAACCGTTACTGTATGGACAGTAATGCAAAGTCAATATATATATTTTTTTGTTTTCGTAACAGATAAACTTTAGAAAGGAAACATAAAACATGAGTTTTTTTTTGTATGTTCGCATAGTGCCAAAGAATACAAGATGAGTTGTCCAAAGAATACAAGATGAGTTGTCCAAAGAATACAATATGAGTTGTCCAAAGAATACAAGATGAGTTGTGTTGTCACATTTGCCGAGGAGAATTATAATAAAACAGTTTTTATTCTTTATGTAAATAAAATGATTTATAAATATTAATACGAAACAAAATAAATAAAGTAAACACGAAATATAATTGCGGGATTGTAAAAAATTCGCGATATGGTAGCACAGTTATACGTTGTTCCACACACCCCTACACTTATCTTTCATTTCTTTAACAAACTTTTCCATGCTGCGTTCACATTTTTCACTACAACCTGTGGTAGATGTGTTACTGTAGAACTTTGACATGCCATCTTTGTGATATCGGATATCTGCCGCATGTAAGTCACTCAATGCACGATTTTATCCGAATGCTACAACAACTCTCCAGGTTATCACCACACTGGTGGCTCTCCGAATAATGAATTGCTTGAATGGCGTCTTGTAACTTATATCGCTAGTGCTACAAAGAGAGTACTTCTTCCATCGACCTGGGTTATTCTTTGGTCGATCAGTTTCACAATAACATCCGCATAATAAGCAGTGCTGCAGAAAAGTAAATGACGATTCATTCTTCACTCACTTCGGTACTGAAGTATCATCTGCTTGTTGACAACGCTTGGATACATACAACACGTTCGTGCGGCATTTCTAACATTGCCGTATGTACCGGCACTATTAACATAGACGTAAAGTAAGCAGCGCCATCTCTCAGTTTGTCTCGGAGGCCATCCGCGTGTTGAAAACCGCCACGGTGCAGTCTCTCTCGTCTTCGAAATTTTAACATTTGTTATTTTACCGCCAGAAATATAACATTAATTTGGCTTCTGACTGATGCACTAGTCGAGCACTGAAATTCATTAAAAATTCATTAAAAATACAACGGATTAGAAACGTTGCACTAAAAACAAAAATAAAAAAAGCAAAACTACACGCACAGCATTTTATGATAATCTCTGCAAATTTGGCAGCGTTTATATTTGTAGAAACGATGCATTTTATTTCCAGTAAGAACCCACACCTTTAAAAGGCTTCAAAAATTTAAATGCCTTTAAACCTTAACTTTAAACGCAAGATTGTTCTACTTGGTGACCAGCTTGGATTCAGCCATTTTGACATAAACACTCGCCGATTAGCAACTGGAACTCAACAAATTCGGAATCAGCTTAGAGTAATGTTTCATGACGTGGTAAAATTCCTTCACGCACTACAATTACACAGTAATAAGTTAAGTTTAAGTAACATCCGTGATGCTTTGGTCGGAAGCCGCTAACAGTACAGTGTAAGAAAAATTTTGGTGCAACTGTGTTATGATGAACAACTCCCTGCACTAACAGTTTGTTCACTGCTTTAAACATCTTGCAGTCCAATTATACAGTATTATTAATGCTGTTCTCCGTTTGTATTAGTTAGCATTTAAACTGCACATAGTACACCTCATTAAATTAAAATGCATTGGCCAGAAAAAAATTACAAGAGCTTGAGAAGAATGTCTAGTTTAGTTAATCGTAAACCTACAATTACAAATGGTGAAATTCAGTACAAACAAGTACAAACGTTTATTTGCCACATTCACATAATACCACTTTTGCTGGCGTGTACATCATACAAACCGGAAGCAGGAGACTTGTGGATCGCCCAAC
>NQII01010177.1:0-27603 GCA_002778355.1 Clitarchus hookeri | reverse complement strand
GATATTATGCGAGGTATTACCAGCCAGAAATGAACCTCTTTCCTGCGCGATAAATAACGAATTTACAAACAAATGCCAACAGTTATATTTTTTCCAGGAACTCCGGATAATTTTTAATAAACATATATTTCATGTACAACGATTTGGAGTAGAAGTCATTTATATTCGGCCGGTAATCGTTCGTCTACGTAAATTATACGCCATGTTCTCTCGAAACCCATCTCCTTGTTTCCGTAGGAAGTGAGACACGCTGAATCGTTTTTAAGCAATTCTAACGTTATTCCACGTCACATATTTCCAACTCGAATATATTAGCTATAACGTCCAAAGTGTGATAATAGATACAACAGACCGTCTCGCAAATGTTAACCCAAATTCACTATCTCGGACAAATTAAAAAAGAGATAGCAAATATTTAATTATTTGCAACATTTTATATTTTTACTTTTATAACCTATTAATTTTTTTTAGACATGTCAGTCTTAAAGTATCTTAAAATTTGTTTAGCATAACAGTACAATGGCAAGTGGATTAGCTGACAGTGTGTTGATAAAAAATACAGCCCCGACTTGACGGACCGGCTGATGGCGGAAGGATACATAGTCACATGTAGTCAGACGTAAACAGTGGCGCTACTTTCGCAGACCTGTCAGAAAATGGCCTTCCTATACAGTATGGACTATACATGCCGCGCGGCTCAGACGCTTGGTCGGCTCCCTTCGCAACAGTCGTGTCCTACACGGAGTTTGTTTGAGCTTATATACGTTGGTTGAATAATTTTCGCTTTTTTCTATTTGGTGGGTTAATACTAGAAAGAAGGTATTTAAAAATAGGTTTCACATTGTTTTTAAAGTTCAGTTTGTAAATACTTATATNTCAATACGTTAGTTAAATAATTGTAATTTTTTTTTTAGTAGTTCAATACTAGAATGTAGGTATTTAAAAATAGTTTTCACATTGTTTTTAACATTTAATTTGTAAATAATTATATATATACACATTGTTGTATCTATTAGAATTTGTTTTTTAATTTTGTTTGGTTGGTTAGTACTTAGTAATTAGGTAGGTAGGTTACAGTTTATGTTTTTTATCTGATAGGTTTACAGTTCAGGCATAAGTATCACTACGCTCGTTTTTCCGAATTTAATTTTTTTGTTTAATTTGTACTTAGGAAGTAACGATATAAAAGTAAGTTCATAATAGTAAGTTTTAATTACATTTGTACAATAATTTGGTTTAATATTCTTTTTTGTTAGTTTCATATATTTTTTTTTCTCTCAGTGTATAAACACGTTTTTTTTTTCTGTTTTGATTTTTTGTTTAATTCAAAATGCCTCGAAGAAAATCTCAGCTTTCTCGGCATTCTGCAACAGCAAAGCGTTTGAGACTTTTGCGTGACAATGAAACGGAAAATGAACGTATGCATAGGTTGGATAGTCAACGTAACATAACCGAACAAAACCCGCTTAGGGAATCTAGCGTTGAACTATCTCAGCGTTTAATTGATTAGCATGCACGAACTTCTACACGCCGTGCTCGCGACTCTAGCGCTGAACGTTCTCAGCGTTTAACCCAACAACGAGTAAGATCAAATGTTATTGGAGCACGTAGGCAAACCAATATACAAAATTTGGCCTTTAATTATGACTCTAATGTACATTATTCCACGATAAACGACGTTGACATCGGATAATGAATAATATTTGCAACAATTGCCAAGCACGTAAATGGAAAACTGAAGCCCCCGGTTTATGTTGCAGCAGCGGTAAAGTAAATATCCCTAACGTTCCAGAACCAACACCAGTTTTGAAAAAATTATTATTGGGTATACATTCAGGTCCAAAACATTTTTTATGTCATACAAGACAATATAGCACTCTATTTAAAATTACGTCATTTGGTGCCAAAGTAATTCACGAGGGGAATTTTATGCCTACATTCAAGATACACGGAAAAGTTTACCATTTGATAGGAAATTTACTTCCTGCTCAGAGTGCGAAGCCCGAATTTTTGCAAATATATTTCGTTTCCCAAGCTGATCAGCTATCTTTGCGTTCAAATTTAAATCCGAATCAACAAATTGATCTTATCGAGCCTTTGCAAAAAGAGCTTTACGATCATAATAGCTATACTCAAAGTTTCAAATATAATCTTGAAAACAGACCAGTGCACGATCTAAAACTAATCACACGCAGATCTAAAACCTCCCACCGATCACCGTGGTCGGTATAATGTGCAAACTTTAGACGAAGTCGCTGTTCTTTTGGTAGATGAGGATAAAGGTCCGAGAGATATTGTGTTAAATACTAGAAATGGTCATCTTTAAAGAATTTTCTGAGTTACACAGATCGTATGACCCACTACAATATCCCCTGCTCTTCCCACGAGATGATGGGTACTGCACCAACATTCAACAACAAAACGGTGCTGCACGACCTAAGACAGTATCGTGTATGCAATTCTATGCTTTCAGGCTTATGGTGAGAACAAATGATATGAACGGTTTACATTACTTTAGATGATTGCTTAATCAATATTGTGTTGATATGGCGACAAAACTGATATCTGAACGACTTCATTTTATAAGATGCAATAAAAATAAATTGAGAGCCATTGAATACATACATCTACGAGACGCAGTTGTTAATGATCAAAGTCTTATGCATCTAATATAGGCCAATATGTTATATGGCCTTCTTCATTTACTGGATCTCCACGATATATGAATGAAAAAAGCCAATACGCCATGACATATGTCAGAAACTTTGGGAGACCAGATATTTTCATCACCTTCACCTGTAATCCAGAATGGCCAAAAAAATAAAAATTTAGTTATTTTCAGATAAAAAATCACAAGACAGACATAATTTGATTTCAAGAGTTTTTCATTTAAAACTCAAGAAAATGATAAATCTCTTAACAAAAAAGCATATTTTTGGACCAACTAAGGCCTTTGTTTATGGCGTGGAATGGCAGAAAAGAGGTTTACCTTATGCGCACATTTTGCTATGGCTTACAAACAAAAAGCGACCAGATTCCATAGATGACATAATATGGTCTGAAATACCCGATAAACAACAAAATCCTGAACTTTACAAAATTGTCATGAAAAACATGATCCATGGCCCTTGTGGACCAAATAACCCAAGATCACCATATATGAAAGAAAACATGTGTTCCAAAAAGTATCCAATGAGGTTAATTTCTGAGACACAAACTGGTGATGATAGTTACCCAACCCTTAGACGTAGAGCTCCAGATAGCGGGGGAAATACAGGTGTCTTGCACGTAAGAGGGATTGATATTAATGTAGACAATAGGTGGGTTGTCCCTTATAATCCAGTTTTATTACGAATTTTCAACGCACACATTAACGTGGAATCTTGCCAGTCAGTCAAAGCTATAAAATATATATGCAAATACATTCATAAAGGTTCTAATCCAGCCACATTCACTGTGCAAAATGATAACGATGAGGTAGAAAAATATCTTAATGGTCGCTATATTAGCACTTCTGAAGCTGTTTGGAGAATTATCCAGTTTCCTTTTCATGAACACTTCCCAACAGGCGTTCATTTAGCGGTCCATTTGCAAAATGGACAAAGAATGTACTTTTATAATGAAAACCTTCAGGATCGCGTTAATAATCCTCCTGCACCGACTCTCACTGGATTTCTCGAGCTCTGCAGAAACGACGATTTTGCAAAAACTTTGTTATACCATGAAGTACCCCAATATTACATCTGGGAAAGAAATACATTTTCTAGAAGAAAACGTGGCCAAGATGTTGATAGGTACCCTGGTGTAAAAATATGACGCAGCTTTATGCCGTGTTTATAATGTTTATCCAACTCAAACAGAATGTTTTTACATGAATGTGCGTGGACCAACGTCTTTCGAACATCTTAAAACTCTTAATGGCATTATTTTAGCTACATAGCAAGGCGCTTGCAAAGAATTAGGATTATTAGAAGGAGATGAACACTGGGAAAATACTCTTTCAGACGCAGCTATTTCTGAGTCAGCAGTAAAACTTAGAGAGTTACTTGGTATCATCCTAATATTTTGTCAGCCATCAGAACCAATCGAATTATGGAGAAAAAATTGTAATAATTTCTGTAAGGACATAATAAATAGAGTTCGAAACGAAAATCATGACCCGCAAATGCCATGCAATGTAGAATATACAATGAAGGGTTTATATTGATATAAGACAAAATTCATGAAATGTGGGAAAAATCTCTTAAATATTTCGAACTCCCGGCACCGATTCGCAATAATACTATTAATATGGACCCTATAGAAGAAGTTTTGCGGATACCATATGATTTAAACGAATTAAATAATTATATTTCCGGAAATGAACCCAAGTTAGTGCGTGATCAACTATTCGCATATAATTCTGTTTTAAAAAGCGTTTTCGCTGACGAAGGTAAAACATTCTTTTTGGATGCTCCAGGTTGTACTGGCAAGACTTTTGTGACCAATTTAATATTAGCGAAAGTTAGGTCTCAGGGAAAAATAGCCATAGCCGTTGCGTCATCAGGTTTTGCTGCCATACCATTGACATCAGGTATTGCTGCCATACTATTGACAGGCGGAAGGACGGCTCATTGCACTTTTAAACTACCCCTTACGGTATCACTTGAAAAAGACAGTGTGTGCTCTAGCCGTAAAACTGGCCCATTGGGCAAGGTCTCGCAATATGCAAGTCTAATAATATGGGACGAGTGCACTATGACTCATAGAGGTCACGCAGAGGCCTTAGATAGGACTCTCAGAGACATAAGAAGCTCAAATAAAGTTATGAGTGGAATTACTTTGATGTTTTCTGGTGATTTCAGACCAACATTGCCTGTAATAGTCAGGGGAACTAGAGCAGATATTATTAAATATTGCTTAAAATCTTCCCCATTGTGGAAGTCTGTTGAATCCTTGAAGCTGTATACCAACATGAGGAGTCACTTAGATGGAGGAAGCACAGATTTCCCAAAAAAGCTTCTTTTGATTGGTGACGGAAAAGTTCCCTTATTCAGACAAAAAAATTGCCATTGATAAAAACCTTGGTGAAATCGTGACCAACATTGATGACCTGATCTCTAGAATGTATCCAGATGTGGCCAATATCGACCAAAAAAATTATCAATGGATGTATGAGAGGGCAATTTTAGCTGCCAGGAATATAAGCGTTGACGCCATCTACGATAAAATAATGGCTAAGCTACCAGGCGACACCGTAAACTACCTTGCCATTGATACCGTCATGGATCAAGATGATGCAGTACACTATNCGCTATGCTCAATAATTTTTAAATTCATTGAATCCTTGTGGGCTACCCCCGCATTCGTTGAAATTAAAAATTTGCACCCTCATTATTTTATAACGTAACCTTAGACCACCAAATTTATGTAACGGAACCAGACTTCAAGTGAAATTTCTTAGAAACAATGTCACAGTANATAATGGCTAAGCTACCAGGCGACACCGTAAACTACCTTGCCATTGATACCGTCATGGATCAAGATGATGCAGTACACTATGCTCAATAATTTTAAAATTCATTGAATCCTTGTGGGCTACCCCCGCATTCGTTGAGATTAAAAATTTGCACCCTCATTATTTTATATCGTAACCTTAGACCACCAAATTTATGTAACGGAACCAGACTTCAAGTGAAATTTCTTAGAAACAATGTCACAGTANATAATGGCTAAGCTACCAGGCGACACCGTAAACTACCTTGCCATTGATACCGTCATGGATCAAGATGATGCAGTACGCTATGCTCAATAATTTTTAAATTCATTGAATCCTTGTGGGCTACCCCCGCATTCGTTGAAATTAAAAATTTGCACCCTCATTATTTTATAACGTAACCTTAGACCACCAAATTTATGTAACGGAACCAGACTTCAAGTGAAATTTCTTAGAAACAATGTCACAGTAGCTATAGCTTTGACTGGGAAAGCAGTTGGGCAAACGGTACTGATACCTCGCATTCCGATGATACTAACCTATTTACAATTTAATGGATACAATTTCCTGTGAAGGTATCGTTTGCAATCACTATAAATAAAACGCACGGACAAACTTTTAAACATGTTAGAACAGATTTAAGAGAATACTGTTTTTCCCACGGACAATTATATGGCGCCTTATCTAGATCAGGTTGCGGCGAAAACCAGTATATACTAATACCACACGAAAATATGACTACAAATATTGTCAATGCCAAAGTAGTCTAAATTGTTCATAAATAATACTATTTCTTTTAAATTAAATGGCGGCTGAAACCACCGGGCACAACTATGTAATAATAAATTTTAAATAACATTTTATTTTATTTTATTTTGTTATATGAATATTAAATAATGTAATGAAACAGTGAAATGTTGATTTCAATTTATTAAGAGGTGGGTGAAAGGGGCTCAGTGGTGGGTGAGAGGGGCTGGGATATAAGGTGAGAGGGACTGAGAGGTGAGAGAGAGGGTTTGAGAGGTGGGTGAGAGGTGCTTAGAGGTGCTGAGAGGTGGGTGAGATGGGCTGAGAGGTTGGTAACAATAAATTTAAATTGAGTTTTTATTGTTTTCTTATTCTGTTATATGAATGTTAAATAATGTAATGAGTCAGTGAAATTATCCTTTCAAGATATTTTTTATACACATGTTAAATTGTTAAATAATGTAATACAATATTTAAATAAAGTTTTTAGTTTGTTTTTATTTTGTTAAATGAATGTTAAATAATGTAATGTGACAGAGAAATTATGCTTTCAATATGTTTTTATTTATTATACAAATGGTATATTGTTAAATAATGTAATAATAAATTTAAAATAAGTTTAAATTTTGTTCTTAAGTGATCAAGTCGAAAAACAGATTGCCGCCGGCGCGCTCTCTTGCAATACGCTGTCTAAACCTTTAAAGATGGAATAATATCATATAGTAAAGAATTGCGGAGAATAAAAAGACCTAAAAAAATTCCGCAGTAGCATATATCTATCTATAACAGAGAAATACTAATAAGTGTTTTTACCATTTAATTCACCGAGACGTTGAGATTTATAATATGTATAGAGTATGGAATATTAACGCTAAGTAAAATTAAATTTTAGAATAAAAAAAACCTGAACAATAATTCTGTATTCCACGCGAGCGAAGCCGCGGGTACAGCTAGTGTATTATAAAATTAGGTTTAATATTCATTATATTTAATAAAACTCTTTAGAGAACAGTCATCTTTGAAATCTCCAGCTAGCCCATTTCACAACGATTACTACAAGGTATGTTCTCACTTAACTTACTGAATGACTAACTCATCAATGCACAGCCTAAACCACAGGATTAAAATCACAAAATATTTTTGATATCTTCCGCTTAGGGCGTATAAATCCACTAAGAAAGAACTTTTGAAATTGAACACTTAAGAAGTTCTATAATTGTAAAAATTTGTTTTTTACGGAATCTTCAATATTATTAGCTTCGAAAAGATGTCACCGAGATGTTTGAGTTATGAGGATAACGGTACAAAAATTATTGATGTATTAGAGGATGTTTTGAAATTAAAACCCTGAGGGGATGGAAAGGTACTTTGAAGTAATTTTGAGAGAATGTACGTCTCTAAAACTCGATAAGTTCGGCTTGTTCTTGTTTCATAAGGGCGCCTTTACAGTGGCCAAATCACACTGAGAGAAAAGCCAAACACATATTTGTTTGTATAGGATGAAAAATATTTTAAGTGCCCCAACAATATATTTTGTTAAGTAAAAAAAATATGAAAAGTAACAAAATTGATTTTGTTCATCAAAGAAAATACACGATGAATTAACAAAATTTTTGCGTTGGGCTAAAAGAAATTAGACTGTTAACAAAATGTACAGCTGATTATAATGTATGCATTTGTTTGGACAATCATTTGATTGCTTTCATTTGAAAATACTGCTCTATAGTTTATTTGCAATTATAGTGACAGTGTTTGTTAGCTCATTCATTGATGCCTAATAAACAAGTTCAACCGGAAACCAAATGAAATAATTATTCGCGCACGTTGCCCAGTATTCGAAATTTATTTATAAAAGCCATACAACTTGACGGGTAGTCAGTTTACCTGAGATAACTAGGACGTTGTGCTCTCGCACAAGCGATCTACGGTCGAATATCGCTTGGGTTTCAAAGTGTTTTATATTATCCTAAACGGTTTAATTTACGTAGAGCCAACACATTTTTTATTTGCATTAACCAAACCCTCGTTTGGAGCAACCAATTAAGAACAGCAAAATTATTTTAGTTTTAGTAAAAACCATACTTAATTGCTCCTTTACAAACAATTAATTTAGTTGCGCTAATCAAAATTTGTTTGATTCAACAAAACCTTTTTCTCAGTGAACCGTTTTCAGAATTTTCCAACTGTTTGACGTAGCATCTGATGCAGTAATGTGAGTTCCAATTTTGTATTGTACACAACTTTGTTTAAAAGAGATTTGTCAAACATACAATACTTTTCATGAGAAATATTTTTTTCAAATATTTTTTTGGTATACTGCTGGTTACTAACAGCTTATTGATTGCTATCAATTAAACTTAGATATAACATAGTGTATAAAACCATGATGTGATAATTTTTTCCTGTATGGTAATAGTGATATGTATATTGTGACCTTTTTAAATGCAAAATAACATGTTTTACCACAAAGTATTAAAGTGAGTGAGTCCAGAGTTAATGGGAACTGAATCAATATACATACAATTTCATTTAATTTTTTTTCCTTTATATGCGGTAAAGCAATTTGGACAAGTTGCCCTCATACGTAATCAGCAAAATTGATACTATTTTGATCAGTTTTAGGGAGAAATAGATGCTATGAAGTCATTTGCCAATAAATTTACGGGAAAGAGGAAATTATATATCAGCGTTGATGGTAACCGATAAGGTATTTCCCATGATATAATACAAGCCTTAACAGCATGTAACGATAAATTTTTATGACATCACCTTCCGAAATGACGGGAGATTTATGCTATTAATGAATTTAATGCACATAGTAGATATTTCAGCATACCAAGTTTGATTAATCGGCCTAAATGTACAAGACAAATCACATATAAAACCTTACAAGGACGTTATTGTAAAATAAGAGACTATTTAATAAATACTTTAGGTGACCTAACACATTACTGGTTGCGTATAAACTCTCGCGGGACTCACTTGACAAGTTACTGAGATAAGATATCTAAGATTGCTATTTTGCGTGATATTATTTCTCAAAAAATTGTAATAAAAATGTTATGACGATGGTTATTTACTGCACATAAAAAGAGCTGTCTCCATATCAGTTCGCATTAAACTTGGTTTGATTATTGGAGTGGTATAGCACGAATGAAAAAGTAGAATGGGGCCGCCATTTTGAAATGATGATAGTGAAGTGATGAAGAGTATTGTTAGGTATGTGTCAAGAACTGGATGAATATGTGTTTGTATTTGTTTGTTTTTATAGAATTGCACAGAAGCCCTCGATACTTCAACACAACATGAATATCACACTTACCTCGACCACACTATGCAAATTAGCAAAACAGAAAGCATTAAACTGTCTAACTCTGGAAATTGAAGATACACGATTTAAGAAATAACACTCGAAATGTCTAATATGTAGTTATGAGGCACAATGTGAATAAAACAAAAGCAAATATATTGTTTAATATATTTTAATTTCTGTTGTGCAAATTAAGTAAATGGAAAAATCTATTACTCTTCACTGACTGCATAACTAAGAAGTAACTAACGCAATAAGAAAGAAAGTCTGAAGTTCAGATTCAAATCTAAGAATAGTAAAATTATTATCTCACACAAATACACGGCTATTCTAGTCAAGTCAAGTATAGTAATCTCAGGGCGTTTCCAGCGCTAAATGGCAAAACTCTTTATTCATTAAAATGATCAAAAGTCTGTGATTGACACTTTAAATTAAGATTTCATGCCCTGAGGAATGGGATTACAATAGCGTGTGGCGGCTTCGTAGTGTTCACACATTAAGAATGTGCAACAAGAATGGACTTCATTTTATTTAATATAAAATTTTGAACTTATTTTATATTAACGGAAAACTAATCACCTAGCATTTTAAATTTTATTTTCATTGTCTAATAAATGATCGTTATGATTTGAAAGCTGCCTAGAAAGAGGCAGATTTTAAAGTCCTCTATGCTTAATTTTCCTATCTCGCACCTTCTGAGCAATAAGATAAAGTTTGTGTAGTTCAAAATCGGAAATATAATACACAGGAAACATACGCTAATTACGTGTTTCGTCACTTCATAGCAAAGTCCGCACATTCCATAACAATGCCTCGCCTCTCCATGGCCATATAAGTTCCGCCTCAGTAATGACATGGAGGATCATTGCAGAAAGAAATATGGAACATAATATTCTCATGGAAAACTTGTTTCACTTAAAATACCTCTGAAACATTTACTGTTCCTTTGAGGGGCGTATTTAAGAAAAAAGTCACAGTGCGAGAAAAGTTTGTTTGAATCAACAAAATATTGGTTTTTATATGGTCAATCAAATAAGTAGTTGCTCAAACAATAAATTAATTTGATTAAATAATATCTTAAATGCAACAAAACATATTTTTCGCCTAAACAATATACACATCAGAACTAACGGTTTAGTTGAGTAAAAATTTTCCCGACAATCAAATATGTTTTTGAATCAAATGTATACGTTTGTTTGGCCATACACAAACAAATGTATTGTTGGCTCAAACAAACGTTTCTCTCAGTGATAGGACCCTAGCCATTCCCGAACTTTGGGGAAAGAAAAAAATTTCAACGATGACAAATAACAATAAATGTGGGTGGTTCAGATTTTTCAGGTGGATTGCAAAATATCAGCAGCGCGGAATGTTTCAATACATGCATAAATTAGTTTATATTTCTACAGACCTAACTTGGACGTAATCGATTGAAAACTGTCCTGATATATGACTGGATCAAGCAGGATGCGTTAAGAAATTGCTAGAAATATAAGAATCTCTCTTATGTTGTCAGAACTAAGACCCTGCTAGCTACATGGAAAAAAAAATGTTTGGCGCGACATTTACTGCGAAGCTTTAATCATCTTGGTACTCTCCAAGAAAAACTCCTATAAAGGCGCTTGGCTCCTTTCAAGTTACCGTTCGTTTGCCAATTCACTTAATACAATTACAAGTAAAAACAGCATATGTCCACAAATTCGTTATGGCGTTAAAATCTCCACGGAAAAAATCAGCATCACTGATGAAAAAATAGTTATGCCACATTATGTATCACTTCATGTATTACCATATAAATTGAAAATGCTTTGATAGAATTCGACTCTAATAGTACAATTCATGTGTTAAAATTGCGTGCATTCTTTTCAATACTTCCATATATATGAAATTCATGTTTTTATTACAGTTAGCGCTATTTTACAAAACAACTGAAAAGAGGCAACAAATTTGAAAATTTAATGTTAACTCGGGCATTGCCAGTATACAAAGTTTTTGTTGAAATCGGTCTAATTTCTCGGCAGACTTGACATACTTACATAAAATATTATAAAATAAGGCCCTTATATAAATTAGACTCTTCCGTGCTTTATAAGTTTATGTGACGTACAAAACACGATATATTTTACAGATATGACGGTGTTCGTTGGGTAGTTCCCGATAAATGACGTAAAAGCTATATTTTTGCTGGCCATATCTTACAAAATGGCGGACAAAGAGGCTGTATAACAGTATATTGAATGCTTGCAATGTGTACTGGCATCATAAATCAAGTTTAATTGCAGTATGTCAAATGTTTTATTATAAGCTAAAATGTTATTACTATAAAAATATTATTACTATTGAAATAAAATACAGTTTGAGGCTCTGCCGTAGGCCTAAAGGTATCAAACTTATGCAGCAATCGGTTGAGTAGTGCCGTGAACGCGATATTGCAACTTTGTTACATCAAGTGGCCACTACCTTCCACAACAGTAAACAAAAGTGGCCGTGCATTGGCTTACTGGATGCTCGCTAAAGGTTCTAACGAAATACGAAATTAGGTTTACACTAGAGAAATGGTCCGGAAGATATGGCATGGCATATATACCTAAAATATTTATATGACCACCTAGTGGAAAAAAAATTAATGATTTAATAAATGCACGTACATTGAGATGGTGTAGCATAGGAATACTTGTATGCCGCAGAAATCACCTGAGTAGTTCCCGAGTTTCTGAATGCAGCGCTATCAAATAGTGAACAATCAACATATCTAATTCGGTTCATATCGATTAAATGTTTCTTGAGATATAGCGAAGCTCTCAAAAATTGAAAACGGTTGCCATTTTTAAAATAAGCATAGAACATCGCAAAGCACTATTGAAACAGGTTTCTTTTATTTGCACTTCAAAACTATAGAGTTATGATAATTTCTGTGCACAGCTAGAAAGGTCCAGAAGGTTACAAACATTCACACGAAGAGACACATTTACATGCGTGAATACATACACATACAGGACATTCTGTATCTAACTAAGTTCCTCATCCCATAAAAAATGTTTCTGGCTATAACGAACCTCACTATTTAGGACAAAATATGTATACGATATTAGGTAAACTTTTAAAGTCATGAATAACTTATATTATAGTTAAAATCCAAAATTTTAGAATATATTAGAATGGAATCGACAAGTGGCGGGTAGTTTGAATCATAAGCGCACGCGTACACAAACACACAGTGGACGATGACCCAGAATGACGCATTGAAGCAAGCTTGGAAACTACTTTCTTTAATAATAACGCTTTCAAATTTAATGGAACAATTTTGAATCGAGATTACAATACATTTTCTCGTAACTGCATAAACTTTAAATTATAGCCTATACACAGTATACAAGTTGGTGAACTCCAACATTAATATGGGTAATGATTTATGAAAATTAGTTTAACAGGTCATGACTATTCATTATTTTTAAATTGCCATATTTTAATTGAAAAATTGAACACATTTTTATTGTGTACAATTCTAAATGAAATTAGAAATATCTGTTACACGCGGAAGTTTGTAACTTAGTTAGCATTATTCAATTTATAAGCAGTATATAAATATCTACCATAAAAACTACGACTAGTATAGTTACATTTAATATAAATCAGGGAAATACACAATGTAAAATAAATAAAGTTAAGTAAGAAACTGATATTTCGTTGCAACCTTTTAAAGGTTTAATGGAAAAAATTAAAGGAAATGGATAAACATATTTTAATCGGCAAGTTGACGAGAATTCTGAGGAACATTTCAATTTTCTTGAGCCACCCTTAAAGTGATGAGAGTAAGGGCACGTGGCTTCATCCCTTCTTTAAAATATCGTTTTCGCCACGCCACCACATCTCAACTATGAATGCTTTCATCGCGTCGCGGTTTTAATTACACTAATGTGCTACTCGCCTCAGTTTGTTTCACTCTCTTCATATCCTCGCCAGAGCGCAAAGAAGTTGATCCACGCGTTTCGTATACGAGAATACGCTTTCTGCTGGAAAAATTACGTCGCCCGCCTTCAAAAATAAGCACAGTACAACGTAACCTTATTGTCCTTCGTAAAGACTAAGTGCAAAGCTATTCCACTTGTGCATGCCTGCAATTTGACATTAATCAGTAAGTACTAAGAGTTAAAATACTTTTTTCGTAAATTATTTTTTGTTTCGCAAAATATTTTTTCCCGTTATAGCAAAATGCTATCATCATATTACATTTTCTTATTTAATTTCGAAAGAAACGTTTTTCCTTTTTTGTTTATTGTATGAAATCATATCAATATTGCGTTCTTTAAAAAAAATGATGGGTTAAGATTCTAGTGTTATTGTTTGTCCAAATACGAAAGAAAAATAGTATGCACTACGTGAAA
The DNA here is from genome assembly GCA_002778355.1 of Clitarchus hookeri. Taxonomy (NCBI): domain Eukaryota; kingdom Metazoa; phylum Arthropoda; class Insecta; order Phasmatodea; family Phasmatidae; genus Clitarchus; species Clitarchus hookeri. The sequence continues at coordinate 13,685 of NQII01010177.1, read as the reverse complement.
TAATCAACTTTTTTTTTATTATGAATTAAAATTACAAATTTTGACATTTCTATAGAAAAATATTTACAATATTTGTTTAGCGATAAGTTTTACATTCTAAATATCTGATCCACTGAAAGATGCTGTGTATAGACAATAACACCATAAAACCAGCAGTTTAATAATATGATGGCAACAACATATCCAACGATACATAAGTGTGCCAAAGTTGACTATAGTTCAGTAGCTCAAGCCGTAGTTACATTAGTTTGAACTCTGAGTACCACAATATACACACATACAAATGGTAAACTACTTACAGGCATATGGGGATACAGATATACGTACCATAATATGTAGCTATCTAATTCTGTTCTCATAAGGGTTTAGTTAAATATATTTTATGTAACCGAAAATTACTTTATATTGGACCGATTCACATGAGTAGGCTGAGTTTCTGTAGATAAAAGATTTTGTAAAAGAGTTAAGTTACTGAAAACATTTGTTCTAATTTGGTTCTTCCAAATATGAGGTATAAAAATTACGTCGACCAGAACAAGGTAAAAATAGTTGTATTCTCTTATAAACTGACATATATCGTAGTAATCACTGTGACAATTTTTCTGTGTTTGAAAATTAGTTAATAGAGAGTTAGAATACATTATTTAATTGTAGTTTTGCACATTAATGTAACTTGATAAAGAACGTAATTCTTGTATTGTTGCCTCAAACAAGGTAATGGAGGTAATTCCTTAATGATGCATGAATGAATATGAAGAGTCTTGTCACAATAATGTCTGCTTTTCTCATGACCTCTTTTGTATTTCATAACAAAAATTAAAATTCAGTTTCCCAAAACAGTTCATGGCCAGTTGGGTATAATCGTATAAACAACTTTTTAAATTGTCCACACAGCTATCTTTGATTAGATTACAACAAAATCGAAATTTTTTTCGTAGAAATCGCATGTTAGATGACACTCATCAAAGATCTGTTTGAAAATGAACGAACAAATGGAACGCTTCAAGTGTAATAAACTGTTAAACCAAATTTATGTGTAATAAAATAATTATTATGGTGTATTCTAATATTTTGAAATGTATTAATTAAATTTAAATAAGAAACACACTGTGCATGCCTGAAGAGGCATGCCTAACTCACTCTATCATTTATGCAGTTATTTGTAGGAGGTAATCGGATCCTGAAACTTTATATCCGATAAGGAAAACTTTAAACATCTGTGAATGAGTACGTTCTTTGCATTAGAAGTGTAGATACTGAATTATTTTTCAGCCTAACTTCGTTTCCAATCCGTCAGACTGCGAAAATTTCCCATAACTCTGTACGTCACACATGTGAGGTGGCTGAACTGTCTCCATTTTTATTGCTCTATTTATCAGGTTCTTTGCTGATATCTCGTGAGTAATTTTTGCTGCAGAAACGTAGAAGAATTGGCTTACTAGCAACAGTTGAATGTATCCAAGAACTCACGTTACGATAATGGTGGAGATAAATGAGACGACAGTGGCAGATAAAACCGTTCGCGTGTGATTCTCCAGCTTTCTGTAGACGGATTAAGATCATCGCTGTGACATGGAACTCTGCAAGGAATCGGACGTCATGGTAAAGCAGGTGGAAGATTAGAAAGAGAAAGGAACTGAACGGATGAAAGAATGCGAGACGTTAAGAAGGGTGAGGAGTTGGCAAGATAAATTACCAACCGTGGAGCGAGGAGAAAAACCGAGATGCTTGGGACACAAGTAAACAGTTGAGACAGAGAAAGAGGGATAACTGTGATCGGAAGGCAATCATACAGAAAGGAGCTAAGTTTGAAACTCTTGTGTACACAGCAGACAGCTGGGTGAATTCCACAAATACAACGTCTCCGTGTGGCTTACTCGACTATCTTCATTCGCATTTGAACAGCCGGAAAACATTCCGGGTAGGTACGTCAACGGTGGCAAAATTTTGAAGTGGAATTACGTACAGTATCAGAAACGTGCATTTAAAAATGTTAAACGTTAAACAGTTATACAAGTTTGCATGATATATTTGAGGATATTTGTGTCGTTTGGAATAAAACGATAGGAATTAATTTTCAATAGCGGAGACTGTAACGCGCACTAAATGCTGAATTGATTTACGATTATAAACATGAATTCAAGAATTATTTGGTAGTATTTCAAAGTAATCCGCAGATTCCTTCGATAACACATTTAAAGGCTTCATCAATGGATCAAGGAACATACATTAAACTGTCATTTTAGGCACCGCATTTAATTGTTTTTTAACATGAATTGTTTTATCTCAATATGCAGAATCCTGTCATGCCTGTCTTGTAACAGGAACATTCCACGCGCAACGTGTACCCTGGAAATGGGCAAACATGAGTATTTACTTTTAAGTTATGCACATGAATATCTCATAATTAACATATAGAGTTTTGAAACCACAATTAAAACTACTGAAATGTTTCAGTACTTGATTAAACGATTAATTGGTTCACAACACTGCAAAAACAGTTTACGTCCTAGGAAACATACGAGTTGACGCTTTGTTGTCAAACAGGCGATGTGACACATCTGATGCAAACTGTTTCACTTAGTTGACAGTCTTGCACTGTTACTTTGTATCTACAGTAATTTTAAAAACATATTAATGAAGGCGAAAAACACATGATTTCCTCCATTTAAGTTTGAATGTTGAAAAATTAATACTCGTTTTATCTAACTGCTTCACTTGAAAACAAAGAAAATAAAGTGTTGATCTTAAACGTATTTTTAATAATAGAAAACTTGGGGAAAAATTACTTTATTTTATTGCTTACTTTGTTAAGTTGGGCGTAACAAAATTAATCATACTAAAACGTTACATTTGGAGAATATGTGTGATGAACGTATGTTAAGTGGAGCTAGTACAAAGTATTCATATTACTGTACACACAAGTATATTTAACTTTTTATTTATTTAAACTGTGATATTAAGTTATGTCCTCATGGCTTGATTCTCACGAGCATGAAACAAAGGATTATCGCATTACCGGTAATGAAACGTACCTAATGGCAAGTTGCGTACTAATTATTCAGACAACAGCCTTGTCATCCACGCTATCGGTAGCAACATCTCCATGTGGCAAGCATCGAATGTGAGGTTCAAACACAACTGTCACGAAGTTAGTGTCGACATGCAGCAACAGAGCTGAGTGTAAGGTCCAAACACATCATGGTCCTGCAGTAACATCCTCATATGGCAGTGTTGAAGGTGAGGACCTCTGCGAAGTGTACATCTGATGCCAGGGAAATGCAGAAGTGCCATGCATTAATATGGAGAGCTGAAGGGGTTTGGCGCAACCTAGGAGGAAGGTAACACACCCAGTTGACATGAAAAAGTGTGAGTAGACAGTGCATCTTTACGCCTATAAGAATGATTCAGCAGTCGTTTCGTCTATACGTTTACAACCTGCAGGCAACAGTCCCAAAGACGTTTGACCTACAAGTATTTGACAAAATTCACTTTACCCAAAAGTAGTATATAAAAGTAGTTTGGCCTTTATTCAGTATACCTAACGTCTTTTGACCTACAGACAGCACACCTAAAATCGTCTCACCTACAAACAGTTGACCTAAATAAGTTTTAACTAAATATTTAATGCCGTTTGGCATACAGAATTGATCGAAATAAATTATATTTACTTGTAATTTAACATAGTTGTTTGACCTACAAACAGTATATATTAAGTATACCTACAAGAGTACACCTAAAAATTAACATAAAGTCGTATTAATTATATGCAGTAGACCTAAATGCAATAGCAATAAAATCGTTTCTCTTGTTGGCAGCAGACTTAGTCATTTGATATAAATGCAATAGATTAAATCGTTTGAACTGCATAATAAATAAAAATAGTTAAACTTCACGCTTTTTACTAAAAGTAATTTGGCGTAGAGGTGGTTGACCTGAATTAATTTGTCCTATACGAAGTAAAACAAAAGTCGTTTGACATGCAGGCAGTATACCTAAAATAATTTAACCTGGATGCGGTATCAGTTAAGTCGTTTGGCATTTGAACACTAAGAATTAGTGTTTTTACTAAGGAGCAGTAGGCATAAAGTCGTTTTACTTACATGCAGCAGACCTGAAATTTGTTGACGTACAGAGCAAAAGTTGTTTCACTCACAGATTGTAATACTGAAGTCATCTGATACATAGGTAGTTGATGTCAAGTCACCTTACCGATATGTAGAAGACCAACGTTCGTTTGACTTGCAGTAGGTACAAAGTATTCTCACCTACTAGTAGCAGGCATAAAGTATTGTAATGGATAAGTGGTAGATCAAAAGTGTTTTAATCTAATTTTAACTTCAGCGAAAGTGTCTTTATCCCTTTTCGTGCGAACTACAGTCTATTTGTGTAAAATGTTTTAAATCTCTTTTCAAGGAAATGTTTTAACTTCAGCATCAACAGCATGCTTTTGGATAAGAAAACTGAAATAATGTTTAGTACAATCACTATGCCTGAAGTGGTTTCACCTGTATATAAAAAATGAGAATGACTTTGTGTTTGTAGACTGCTACTAGTTGACTAGCTTTTGAGGCAGCCATCAGACCTGAACTGTGAGATTAAATTGGAAGATTTATTAGTGACCGAGTGTATTTGTAGGAGAAACTAGACGTCTGTGAAAAACGCCACCATTACCTGGTTGCGTTCACCATGTTCCCCACATGTGAATGAATTATGGTTCGTCAAAGATCGAACCCGGTTCACCATGATGTGCCCGCTGTAGCCATCTCCACACAATCCTTTGTAGTTACATGTCACAGCCCGTCAAGCTGTGTTTGTTTCGCTGATTTCGACCGTGATGGCTTATGTCACCGCAATTTCACATACCCGAGCTCCTTTTATCTATCTTAATTAATGTAATAAATCTCACTCTAACTCGCAATACGCATTGCTTTCTTGCTGATATAATCTTTTGAGAAGGAATTTTATAATGTTATTAAAGGCCTCTTAGTTATTTACGTACTCATGTAGTAAAGGGATAACACTAGGGTAATTAACTTTTCATTATATTGCAATGAACATAACAATAGCAAACAATATGTTTACTATGCCAATTATGTTATTGTTAAACATTACTATTTAAGATGTTACTTCTATTACTGAGTGATGTNCAATATGTTTACTATGCCAATTATGTTATTGTTAAACATTACTATTTAAGATGTTACTTCTATTACTGAGTGATGTAAATACCTATGATGGCATTTTGTAAATGTTTACTCTTAAATATCATGTCAGCATGAAATCAAATAACCCAAAATAATGAACGAGATCGAGCCATATCAACATTGATTTTGTTCCGAAGGGCTATTCTGGCAGTTAGTTATATACTAATCACTCTCGCCATCTCTCTGTATATGTGTATATATAATGACAGCGCATATACTAACAGTTTACCCGGCTTTNACTAATCACTCTCGCCATCTCTCTGTATATGTGTATATATAATGACAGCGCATATACTAACAGTTTACCCGGCTTTGAAACCCGGAACTAAGCGCTACGCGTTCTGGGATAACGCCTAAGCGACCTCTGCAACGCAGATCACCTATTGGCACTCGGGCCAGAAGTCACTGGGTCACATAATTACAAGATGGTCACCGTCTATCTTCATCGTTCAACCTGTTGAACCCTGTGCCAGAACAGTACATTTCCTACTACTATGGCATGGAAGCCAGAGTGATGCACGCCTAGTTAGAGAGATGTTCGTCATGTTTCTATCACATAGTGTATCTCCACAACAAGGCAACTACAGAAGAGAAAAAAAAANGTTAGAGAGATGTTCGTCATGTTTCTATCACATAGTGTATCTCCACAACAAGGCAACTACAGAAGAGAAAAAAAAATGTTATAGCAAAACTAACTCTTCAGCTTCGTTCCATAAGTAAATATTATTTCATATGGAATTTGGTNGAAAAAAAAATGTTATAGCAAAACTAACTCTTCAGCTTCGTTCCATAAGTAAATATTATTTCATATGGAATTTGGTTGACAGGTATTTTTAATTCAATGCACGCTCAGAATCGATTTATTATTATTTGCAATATGCATTAAGGTGCATTATATTAACAACCATTATTGGAATACTATCTATATAACAAACTACTTCCTTACATAAGTTATTTGTATAATGTAATTAATTTATATTTCGCATAGGATGTTTAAAAATTATTTTATTATAGAATAAATATACTTAAGACATAAAAACTTAACCTGCAAATAAAAAAAAATATATATTCTTTGATGCAGCGGGGTTCTCGGCGACCACGCTCACTAAAACGTGACGTTACGTGCCAATGAAGCCAGACTGACGATGTTTTGAGCCCAACTCTCGGTATTTATCAAACAGAACGGGGTGTGGCTTTCCTCGACACAGTCATGGTTGGAATTCATTATTTAAGGTGGCCGCCTACCTGACGGTTGAAATGCGTTAGAGTGTTAGTAGTTCAAGTTTTTCTGAGATTGTATTTAACGCGCGTCCAATGTGCTGGTCTACGTAAAGAACACACACTTCATACGAGGGCTGTTGAGTACCTTCAGGACATGTAATAGATACATGCAATAGTACTCTAGCTCCCTGCGTTGAACCTTCCTGCAAACGTTCCACCGATACAATCACAGGGTCGCCGCTGAAACTGCCATATGTACACGCAGTGCGACGAGAACACGGCAAGTCAGTTCAAAACCTTGCGGTTAGTGGCGATAGAGTACCTGATGTGAGAGGCATTGTCGCCCTTATCGCTCCTGCGCCTCTTGCCCTCGAACGCGGAGTAGGTAGGCGGGAGCGTAAGTCGACATTTCCAAACGAGATGTTTCGTTAGGCTCCAAAACTAGCGTTCTGACATATCGGAGTCGTGGGATATACTGCCTGGGAATGTTTGCCCACACCCAGGATTGCCAGCAGTAGCCGCGGACCCCCACCCGTGCCTCGCGCATGCGCGGTGCCAACTCAAGGTCATACTCGTATATCATTTGTATACCCGATCGAGCGAGATCACAGTCTGGTTGTAATAGCTTTGTAGTGGATCACCCTGCGAACTCTACGGCGTCATTTTCGTCCTGGTGCCCGATAAGTCCGTTTTATTTCAAAGACGTGTTCACGTCTAAAACACGTGTATCGGTGCACGCCGTGAAGAGACCCGCCGTAGAACACCCTGTCAACGTTATCTTCTAAGAATAACCGTATGACGTACACCTTAATTTTTTTGTTTGGGAATGCAATTTGCGTAGCTTATAGTGATGCCGAATAGTTTTCTTTGAACTTAACAAAATTTTACAAAATTACAAATCTCCCAATTTTCAACACCTGTAATTTGGTTGTACAGTGCCGCAAATACTGATTTGTCTTTCGTATCGGTTGATTGTTTCGTCATGTCAGGCGTGGTATTGTGTACTGAATGTCTCTCTCATACTCTCTCTTGCGCCGTGAGCCACCTAGTATTTCAGAAATCCTGCTCGTGTAAAACTACTTTTTTTGAGGTGTGTAGTTTGACGTGTAGAACGGCTTCGCACGGCCGTGGAGGACGGAAGCTGCAGTTGAAAGCGACCTTTCACAGCTGTTATAAATAGAGGATGAGCTGGCACGTCAATTACCAGTGGTGACACATACGGGGGGCGAGGGGATAATAACTGCTGATTTAAATAAAGGTTCATGATTTTAAAACGAGCACTTGAATGAAATAAAAACTTTCAGACCTACTTTAACTTGCGGTTTCAGGTGTTGCAAAAAACAAAATTTATGATGCGTGGTGTACTTAAGTCGGCACAACACTTGTTTCGTAGTCACAGCCAATGAATGAGCTGTAGGTTATATGCTCGGCTACAGTAATGTGAGTGAACCAATTATGACCTAGAACAGTACTACGGTTTCCGAATCACTTACCTACAAGTAATGCCATTGGCCATTGAGCTACACAGTGTGCAGTACAGACCAACAATTCCTCACACGAGCGTAATGTACACAGTTGTGGACACTGGGTCGGAATAAGTAATAGTTGTACACCTAAGTCGCCACAGAAAACCTAGAGTATGACATGACCGTATACACAAAGTAAGCTAAGATCAACTGTTTTAGACGGATATTTGAAAAAAACGAAAACCAATCTCTAATGGAATTAAGAGCGGATAATATGTTCAAAATATTTTCTGAAAAGAGATAATCTTGGTTTGTTTAAAGTGCAAGTTTTATTTTATTTGCAAAGTAAGTTTTCATTTAATTACTTAAGCCTCAATTACAAAAATCACCCACATAGTTTTCGTATATTATACGAGGGGGTTTATTTGGCATTTCAAACAGTTTTTCGATATTTAGACTACACGTGATGAACACTTAGTAACTAATGAAAATGGCAGTCGCTTCTCCCGTTATTTTAACAGAAAATGGTTTCCACATATTACATGCTACGCTATAAGAAACATTTTACCATCACGTTTTCCGTCATTTGTTTAATATGTTCTTAGGAACATCGGTATTCATTTTAGATGTAGACCGTTCCAGTCACACCTTAAAAATTCTTAAATTCCTCTACTTTTTAATATAGGGGTTTGTATTTTAGTTAATCGTTCCATATAATAGCCAAATATTTTATAGTTTGCGAACTATCTTTTAAATGTATATACATTACTTGGAAATTTTTTGTATAAATCATATATTTCAAGTGTCTTACTTTACCAGTAATGTTAACGATTTGACCATGCAAAAATGTTTACGTGAATGCACCTGCTCAAATAAAGTTAGGAAATATAGCAAGTTAAGAAAGTTTCTTACGTGAGGCGGTGTTGGAGAACTAAATTTTCCGGATATTCATAACATGTGGAAAGTGAGTTTCTACTTAGTAAGAGCCAACTTGCACNTGTTGGAGAACTAAATTTTCCGGATATTCATAACATGTGGAAAGTGAGTTTCTACTTAGTAAGAGCCAACTTGCACTGACGTCTTTTACGATACTCATGTGCACGTGTGTGCGATAAAGTAAACGAAAGGAAGTGTAAAGCTCTGTTCAGAACTAACTCGCTTTTGTTTCACCCGGATATTCAACTCGACCTTCCTTGAGTTCTTAAGAAAATAGTAGTTTCGAATCGACTAGCGGACAACTTCGCGAAGTCCATCCCAGGCGACGAGTGAGCATGTCAGCTGCAGGAATTACACCCGGGACTTCACAACACTTCTATAGTTTGTATACACTTTCTACTAAAACACTTATTTTTATTAACTTGTATCCCACATTTCCGTGTTAGCTTGAATAAAAATTGATTTCATAAAGTAATTGCAATTCATTTCAAAAATTGATTTCACGAATCGCAGAGAAGAATTAATTTAACGCAATTAAAAAAAAATATATATGAATTCACAAACAAAGGAATTAATTGTTATCTGTGATTTGTGTAATTCATTTTTGAGCTAACACAGAAATGTTGGATGCAAGTTAATGAAAATAAGTGTTTTAGAAGAAGGCATTTACCGTCATTCACGGATTACTTCATAATTCATTGTGAAGACTTTTTTTTTCACCGCAGTTTAATAAGCACAGATAAAGTTCATAAATAGCATCCTCTTCTTCTTTCTGCCAACGTTTAATCCTTCGTTGGTCGCAACTCGCTCCCGACATTTCTGTGATTAACCGAGTAGTTGTTTACATTAAAATATAATCATTTACGGAAAGGATCTATTCAACAATAATATTATTTTAAAATATAGAGCCAAAACGGTTTTAATTTATACCAACTGTTACTGTAATAAAAGGAAAAAGTAAATTAATTTGTGGCCTAAGTGCCTGCCTTTGATTGGTCGTATTATTAAAACATAAGTGAGGGTCGTTCATACTAATTTTATTACTACAAATTATATATTTCACACCGTTATGTACAACAGTGATTCAGATAAGACACCTTTTATGATTGTTTTAAACGAACGATATAAAAAAAATAATATTTCTCGAAATGCCATTCTTTAGGATAGCTGCCATTTTCAAAAATTATTTGCCAAGAAAATTTTTAGTAATGGAAATATAACGCTAAAGAAACCCGGTTTAATTTCTCGGTTCCTGAAGGTAACAGTTTTTGATTATTGTTTTTAAATTAATTTTGTTGTTATGTAAGCCGGCAAAGACAGCATATGTTATTTATATTGATGAATTTTTTAAACACGGCCGTTTGAATGAGTTAATTTTCTTCATGATATGAATAGTTTTACTGTTATCAGATAAATTAAAAATATTTTATAATATTTCTTGGACGATATATTGTTTAGCTTGGGATCTTTGCTGTACAAGTGGGCTGCAATAGATAGAGGGAGAGAAATAGAGTTTGCAAGAAAGGAGAAGAGGGACATTTAATTATTGTATTGTCTTAGGTAATACGTATGTGGAAGTGGACAAAACTTAACTTACACGATTCTACTCTAACTAATAAGTGAAGTCACGTAACATATTGTACCAGATAACATATTGTAAAATACTCTGTTGTTTCATGACCACAAAATTTGGGTAAATAAACCGATAATTTGTTTACAGAAAGGCAGGCTGTAAACTCACTATTGTGTTAAATCAGTATATCATGCCCATGTATATTGTAAAAACAATAAAATTCTTTTGAAATACATCAGAAGATACGTTCTTTGCATGTAGACGATAGCTGTAATGGGCTTAGATGATGACTCGACATAGTTTTTTCTCTGTCCGTGTTTTTTCCTGACTGGCTGACTAGATTTCTCGTCCCAACTCACCTTAGAGATACAATATACGCTACTAGGGATCGATTATCCCTGTGGTTGCAGCAACTCTTAAAAATATCGTCGTTATGCAGATTTCATAATCGACTTACTGAGAAAAGAAATCTCAGAATACAATACTAACTTCTGTGGAAATCATTGCTATTTGTGTTAAGGGAAAGACTGTAATTTTTTACTGTTTCGTTACTTGTTGACATTTTTGGGTCTTATGTTTTGGAGGAAGAAGGGCACCCATGATAGCTTTTATCTTTCTTTCTTCGTATGATATTCGCCGTTTATAATTTGCACAACTATTCATCAATAGTCGTACGTAAACATTATTATTATATTCTCATCTTAACTGTTGTGAACATTAATTAGCAGGTTTTACTTTGAGTTTGTTTGCCATGTGCACAAAGGATTTGGTTTAAAATATTATTTTTTATTTATGAATACCCCTCAACCATACTTCTTCTCTCCATTTCAATCAATTAAATTCTATGTTATGTAACTCTAGTTCTAAGTTACATTTTTATTCTCCAGATATGTGTTTTAGTACTTAAGTATTATTTTAACTTCCAAAGTTTTGTAATATTTTTATCTGTAAGAACTATTTACTTCTAAGGTAAAGAAATAATTTCGATCATCCAATAGTTGTTATCTACCAATGTTTATAGTTGTGATTCTTTATACTTCATAAGTATACAAAGTTGTGAAAGTCTTTGTGGTAATACAGTAGTACTTTAATAAGAATATCACAACATTTTAAAAATATATTTTAGTATTCATTTATTCAAGAAGTTTGGTAAGGTTAACTAAGGCATAGAAAGTCTGATCATTAGTTCTAAGAATCGATTCAGCAGAACGAATTCTCAACAAAATCTGGAAGGAATAGTTAGTGTTTTTAGGTAGGGTAAACACTACGCCAAAACAAACGGATGACTTAAGGCTTAAAGTGTTATTTGGTAAGTTAGGTGCACGCGGAAAATACTTCAGAACACCAAGTCTAAAAAAATGCTACCAATTGGAAAATAAGTAAATGCTTTAAAAAATTAGGAGATTTTTCATAACACCACTTGTATACCAAATTAAAAGTTGAGAGACAATGTGTTAAAATTCATAATGAACAAAATGATTGAGTTAAACGAGGATTTAGAATCGCATATACGTCACTTGCAATTATATATTTACAAACACTTGAATGTGGCAGAACTCGGTTGAGAAAATAATATATGAAGTTTACAGTTTTTAAAAATCATATTATACCCTCGAAACATACTGGTGTGCTAAAACAATAGATATAGACTGCCAGCCTACCCAGTTGTGTATGATTTAGTGCATATAGTAAAGGATGAGTATTAAACAATATCCCAAGTTTTAAGGTCTCTAATATGAAAGCCAAACAACCTACAGCCTTGATTGACCAAGCAAATGAACCGTGTAACTGTGAAGTTTGTTTACCACATCTTCATAAATGTTGAATGTGACCACCACGAGCGGCCCGAACGACATCTACGCGATAATCAAACTCGTTCCACACTCTTGTTAGCATGTCTGGTGTTACGGTTTGGATGGCGTCCGTAATTCTCGTTTTAAAGTTGTCAATGTTAGCCGGCAATGGTGGACGAAACACTTGATCCTGTATTAACCCCCTTAAAAAAAATCGCACCTGGTAACATCCGGGATTCTTGATGGCCCGTGATGAAGGGCCTGGTCACCAGCTGCTCCTCAACCAATCCAGCGTTGCGGCAACATCTTGTTCAGGTATCCGCGAACAGCTAGGTGCCAATGGGATGGCGCACCATAAAGGAAACATCAGACCGTCGCCTTCACATTGACGTGTAGAATGTGAGCTCTCTACCCCTTCACCACCTCAAACCGAGAGTTACGAACGCCATCCAAACTTCAACACCAGACATGCTGACAAGAGAGTGGAACGAGATTTATTATCGCGTAGATATCGCTCATGGTGGTCACATTGAATATTTATGAATGAGCTCCACGGTTCCACGGGGTTCATTTGATTTGTCAATCAAGGTTGAAGGTTGCTTGGTTTTTATATTGAAGACCTTAAAAATTGGGGTATTCTTTGTTACTCACACTGTATTTAGTTGCCACGTAATGTTTATAATGTATAAACTTTAAAGGTATTTATCATTGAATAGTTCCTAGAAGTCGGGCATTGATTTGTTTTAAGGATAAAACTTAAATATGTGTTTATATAAGAAAATAAACACTTTGGAGGAGGAGAATGATGTAGACGTTACGGAGTCCCGCACATTAGAAACACTACGGAGTCCTCGAACATATCCAAAAATTAATGAGTTTACTTTCCTCAACATGGGTGCAATTAAATTTTAAATAATTACTTAAAAGCTTAGTTGGTAGGAAATACTTAACTCCTTATTTGAAAGCAATAATTTTAGTAATGAAACCAGAAACGTTTGCATCTGTCGTGAGCCAGTTGCTAATACACATGTGCTTTACCCAGGACTTGAACCCAGAAAAACTCGTACCATAAGCTAATATAATGTTTCGAATGATAGAGTTTACTAATCTAAAATATTGACAAGGCCGTTATTTTAAAAATATGTTACTGAGCCACATAATAAAAGTAAGTTTATTTAGCTATTTGTGTAAAGAATTTCATAANTTTATTTTAAAAATATGTTACTGAGCCACATAATAAAAGTAAGTTTATTTAGCTATTTGTGTAAAGAATTTCATAAAATTCGGTTGATTGGTTCCTGACATGACATAGAATTCCTTATTTTCTTATTTGATGCTATCGTACAAAATTGCCTGATAAGGAGGCTGTATATACACTGAAGAGCCAAAAAAACTGGTATAGGCGTGTGTATGCAAATAACAGAGGTATGGAACCATTCAGAGTATCGCGATGCGGTCGGCAGCTAGATCGGTTACTGCTGCTACAATG
>NQII01010176.1:0-22705 GCA_002778355.1 Clitarchus hookeri | reverse complement strand
ACGAAAGAAGTGACGCCTATTTTGAGTGCATGTTGCCAAAGTGATCAGAGTAATTTTAAATTAATTTTTGTGTTCAAAACAGAGCTTATTTGAAGAGAATTTTAAAAATATTTATTTCCGAAACCTGAAAAAATGATGGTTTTCTATTACATATTGTTGAAATATATCAACGATTTATGTTGAAATATCGTTGATATTTTATCTTAATTTCGATACTTCTGTATTTAGAAATGAGAACTAATATTACAACATCTATGCCCAGACTGTTTCAGAAGTTGTCATCCCAGTGTGAAAGCGGCCTAAATTTTCAAGACGGTGTAGGTGTGAATTGCTCTTAAACTGAAATTAAAACACCACTAAAAAGTTTGTGTAACAGGATTTTAATAAACCTTTCTACCTGCAGAGATATTTTCCGCTTTTTATGCACAAAAAGCAAGGAAACGATACGGATGATTCTGATACGTGTATCAAGTACCTCGTCGTCTCTACGTGCATGACCCGAACTGGCGTGTGTGGTTTCTAACAAGTAATTATTTTAATTTAGCATTCGTTGACACGATAATTTTATTGGTGAAAAATTCGTAGCATAGTAAGATGCAGCGCTTTATATAAGATTTTTCTTGTATTCGACGAGAAATGTTTTAAACTATAACCGTCTGAAAATGTCATGTTTTGTCACGTTGATGACCNATTTTTCTTGTATTCGACGAGAAATGTTTTAAACTATAACCGTCTGAAAATGTCATGTTTTGTCACGTTGATGACCAAAAAAATAGTGCTTGCGATAAGCGTGGTCTGTTGGAAGTTGTGGTATGGCTTAGTCTTAAGGGTTTTCCTTTCGTGTGAAAAGAGATTATGTACACATGAAACAGATTGTTTCAAGAATTTGNTCAAGAAGGTCTACTACAAATACACGGCAGCCCACTTCCCACGACATGTAGATGGGCGCCTCAAACCATCAAAAACACGGTGACTAATATAGTTCCGTTGTTTATACAGGAGTGAAAAGACAGCAAGGAATTGATGCGGAAAACCAAGCCCAGAATGTAGTCTTTATCATCGCCACGAGTGAGCATAAATACATTTCCTTGTTTAAATTTTTTTTCATTTATTGTTTGATAAACAAGAAGGACTGCCGTTTTTGGCGAATGTTGGTACGTGACGAAGTGCATGATGAATTAAACAGAAATTTCTCTTGAAATGGTTTCTCTAAATAATGGTACATAAATAGCTGCAAAGTTGCCTGCTAGAAATTGTTGACGTATTGGCTATGAGAAAATTGCACTTAGTTAATATTAATTTGGTTCCTTAACCGTTAATATGCACCGAGTGGGCAGGGGTAAATAATTGCTTCTTCGTAATTAGTGAATGTTAATTCAAATGTATCTATTACGTGAAAATATTCAATTTTGTTTTTCAAAACTATTCAATTAATTTGAATTTAAAATTCTAGCACCAAACGGCCTTAAAACTACAGTACAATTTTTTTTTTATATTTCGCTACAGTATTAAAACTCTAAGCAGTTATTATTTTCCGATCCGCGCCTAACTTCTAGGTTTGTTTAAATCCTGTTTAACATGAATCTGAGAGATGTTTTTTTACTAACTTCAAGTGGGATTTAATAGTTTAAGGGGTCGTTTGTTTTAGGCGGCATGACATAGAAATCATCTATTGGCTACCTTGAGTTGAGGATTTCAGTTTCAACGATACTAAGCTTTCTGCAAACCTGGCCCGCAGATGAATACTGCAGACAACCACAGTTAATTAATTGCAAATTCATGACTGCGTCATATCCGACCCGCTGGCGGTTAATATTGCACACTGATCGCCATTCGGCGTTTGGTTTTTCATTAGTTATGTTCCCCGTGGTCGCGCGGATTGCTGTTCGATCAGACCAATATTAACAAGGCAAGATATTAAAACGAGCGTTGTATGCTCAGTTTTAGTTGAAAATGGCACGCTGAATATCAGCCATGGCATTTTGGCGAATTCAAAACCACCACATTCTAGAATGGAGGTGGACAGCAGATTTTAATTATTGTTTCTTATTTTCACAAGTCCCATTGCGAGTGAGCTTCAGATAAAAGTACCCGCAAGACGGAAAATAATTTTAAATAAATTATACTTTACAGTTTTCCGGGTACCTATTGTTTTATATTGAACAGTACACGTGACTATTCATTTAATTACATAATTAAATACTCATGTAAAAGAGCGATATGATAAGGTACCATCACTATTGATGGAGAGGACACGTATTTCACCGAAACAGTTTATTGAAAGAGTTAGATTTTGTAGTTAATTTCAAATTTTATAGTATTTGAAAATATTACGCAATAGTTACTTATAACACGCGTGAAATTGAAAATTACAACTCAAATTACTACAAAACACTACAAGACGAATTTCGGGATATGTTATTTGTTTTAAAAAAAGTACACTATTGTTTGTGAAAATTGTAACACTCAGAAAGAATGACCCCAATGAATCCACACTAGGGGTATATGTATAAAGATGTATCAGCAATAAGTGATTGCGATTGCAGAGAGATGGCGTACACATAGGCCCAGCAGCGCTCTCTATTTTGTGACAGGAAAGGTCAGTGTAACGCCAAGCTCATTCAGTGAAGAACCGTCAAACGAAGTGAAAGCAAGTGCCAGTGTACCTTGTCGACGTCAAATGGTGCCATATCATCATGTGAGTGAGTTAGAACGGAGCAGAATGATCGCTCTCCGGGAAACGGGCTTGACATACAGTGACATTTCGCCTCGTACAGGGCATGCTGCTACGACAGTGTTGTGTGTGTTGAACCAGTGGATAGAATTGTGTCGTACTCAGCGACAAGCGGGTATTGGAACACGCAATATGATAACAGCACGGGATTACCACCCTCTCGTCCACGTGACTGCAATGAGCTGTACCGCCTCTTCTACAGTGTTGGCTCGACAATGGAGCACTGTAACGGGTGTGAACCTGTCATCGTCGACGGTTAGACACCGTCTGCCACGGATTGGACTGGTGGCACGTATGTAATTGCGTCGGCTTCCTGTGCCCAAAAACCACAATCGCCTCAGACTCCACGCAAACGCCGTCGCTGGCGTGCTGAGTGGGAAAATGTATTGCTTTCAGACGAGTCCCGCTTCAACCTGTCCTAAAGTGATGGCCACATACGTGTTAGACGCTACCGTGGTGACCGCAATCTGGCAGCCTGCATTGTGGAGAGGCATAGCGGACAAACGCCAAGTGTGAAGGTTTGGGGCGTCATTGGGTTCAACATGCGATCACGTCTCCTACATATTGAGGGAAATATGAACAGTAACCGCTATATCAGGGAGATTTTAGAGCCCGAGGTACTTCCCCAACTTCAGGCGACTTCACATTCCATATTTCAGCAGGGCAATGCACGGCCACATGTGGCGAGGAATGTGCAAGCCTTCTTAAGTGAAATACTGGCAACACTGCTTTTCCTGGCCTGCACGTTCTCCTGACATGTCGCACATCGAACATGTCTTGGATATGGTTGGTCGGCGACATGTTCGTCACAATTTTCTGGCCACCACTGTTTATGCTTTGTGTACTTGCATACAAACCGCGTGGAGGGAGTTTCCCCAGGAACATATTCAGGTCCTCTTTGATTCCATGCCACGTGGAGGCTTCACACCATACAGAACTCTGAACGACAGCGATCATGTAAAGTTCGGTTATCCTAATCAATCAAATGTACCCTTATTGGTTTTGAATTTTTCGCAAACGTTAGTGTACATTAATATCACAGATAATAATATAATATATTCAGAATTTGAGTCTGTATAGTGAGATCAGTGCCATTATTCGGATGCTTGGATAAATAACATGTTTCTGACATATATACCCTTGCCACTTTCGTGGTAATATTTTCATTTACACTTATTTGTGACACGTTAGAAGATTNGTTTCTGACATA
Source organism: Clitarchus hookeri (assembly GCA_002778355.1). Lineage (NCBI taxonomy): Eukaryota > Metazoa > Arthropoda > Insecta > Phasmatodea > Phasmatidae > Clitarchus > Clitarchus hookeri. The sequence continues at coordinate 18,761 of NQII01010176.1, read as the reverse complement.
TATACCCTTGCCACTTTCGTGGTAATATTTTCATTTACACTTATTTGTGACACGTTAGAAGATTAGTTTACCTTCCCAGACAGAGAAGAAAAGACTCATCTCGTAAACTTGTGCAAAAATTCTTACATGTAATACCAATTATTGAAAAACATTGGTCTTTCTTCTTCAGTGATGGATGAACATATAAAACACATATGTCCCCCATGAATTCTCAGTTTTGAAAGATCGAAGCAAGATTTTTTTATATCACGGTTAGCTACCATTAGCATTTGATAATATGATAGCAGTGTAATATCCATATTACCTTAAAACATTACCGAATTATGTTATTTCATTCCTCCCAAGGTATTCTAACGAATTCAGGCTAGACAAGTTAAAATGTCAGTTCCTGAAACTGATGGCACCATCTGTAACTGAAAAAAAAAATCTCGAGTGACAATTTAAAAATTGGTTTTTTTTTTTTCAATATTAAAAACTGTTATTAAATTTTTTTTTTAATCTCAGTGCGTAGAAATCAATCGCCGTTACTATTTAAAATGTCATTTTAATCGTTTCTGGCTGCAGAAAGTGATAACAAATAACGGAAACTGCTGTACTGTGTTGGAAACCGCTGCGGCAAGTAAAGTTTACTGGCAAAAACAGTGATTTGAAACAAGTTAACTTGACTGATATGTAGATTATGATTTACTTTGTAAATGACTGACACTTAAATTTGCTTTTGCTTATCTGTATATATGTTTATCGCAAAGATGTTTCATTACATCTCTGAAATAGTAAGAGTATTGAAGTTAGAGTGCGAAATAATTGCGATTCCTTTATAAACAGTTAAGCGTCATATGCTTCATATAATCACAAAGGACCCAAGACGCTATAATGTTTTAGAAAATATTTTAGGTGTAATGATTTTTGCGATTTTACACCGTCTCTATTTGATGCTATTACACATTACCAGCAGATATTAAAAACTATTTTCTTGAACAACTGTTAGCCGAAATGCAAAATTCCTAAAGGCGATTCGGTTTATAGTGATCAAATCCGTAAATATTTAAAAGTAAACCTTTCATTCTATACAAACCGTAGTAAAGACTGTATTTAGTAAAAATGGTTTTTTTAAATCGGTAATAAAACCACTACGTTTGGAATTACAGTTATTGTGCATATATTTCACTCGTAATTAAGAAGTTACATGCGGGAATCCTCGAACTCTAACATCCATTATGCGAATCTAAATTATTAATATTTCCCAACCACTGACTATGAACTTGTCAGCAGTGCACTCATAGCTATATTGATGCTGATTAAAGGGTATTACAAACAAACAGACACTACTACTTTGCAATGTATACGTCTGTCAGAGCACTTCTCGGCACATCGGTCCAGAGACCACCTACGTAGTCTACATCAGCAGTCAAGATGTAGTGAACGAGTTCCTATTGGAAGGTTATAACCTTCAACAAGGTGACATGGAGTTCCCGAAATACGGTCATCTGCAACCTCTGCAATTGAACTTGGCTCGTGTAGTGGAGCTACATCCCAGAGCAGATTGTTAAAAATCCACCACTGTCACATGGATACAGGGCATAATGTATATTATATAAATATTACATGAAATTATAATTATTCTGAAAAAAATTCTCATTGTTTCTGTTTTGAAAATGTTTACTCCAGTGCACAGTAAACAACAGTAAACGTGTTTCATTAGCCGCCAAATTAAACGTTACGTGCCTTGTAAAACGTTAAAATATGTACTGCTTTCTAAAGGCTTTGCACGCCAATAATCGACCAAAACTCTTAGTGTTTACGTTTATATACAAGTAGCTACAGGAAAGAGTTATTTCCAAAATTAATTTCTGAAAAGCGAAACAAACCCCAGCAATGTTCACCATTAGTTTTCGGCTTACGTGTCCCTCTTCCTGGCGTCTACCAATCCACAGGCGATGATTGGTGTATCTGAAATTACCATTTGGGCTCCGACTAGCTCAAGTATAACACTTGAACTGCAAAAAAATATAAATAATTGTACAGTTCGAAAACCATTTCCAGTGACAGCCCCTTTCCCTCTGTTTCACGTATCAGGTCTTATTTCGTCGCGTTCCGCACAAATTAAATATTCAAAATCTCGGTGCTAGTTACACACAAGTGACGCAGCGTGCACCGATTCTCTGCGTCCAACCCGTTCCTCGGTGACCAGCCGAGTAAAGTCAAGGCAGCCCGCGTCTTCCCACGGCACACGCCTCAACAAGGCAGACAATCACAAATCTCCGATGCCAGTCCTTCCTTTTGTGTGGAATAAGGCACCGCTCTTGGCGAAATTGCACGATTTACCTTTTTTTTTAATGTCTACACGTTATTTCATGTTCTACAAAATTCAACCCTTCATATTTACATCTTAATATATTCAATTATTATTCGGTAATAGCTTATTTATTATTATTGTACCAATTACGCTGCTCAAAAGACGCGGCTTGACTCTCAGTGGAAGACGTTTACCACATTGGCGCTCCTTTACTTAAGGGGGCTGAGACATACAAACGTGTCACAAAAGAAAAGTAGAATAAATAGTCTGCCCGTCTCTTGTTGTAACGCATTGTTCCTCCACGAGTAAGGTGGCGCCGTAGTTAAACTTTGGACTGCCATTCGGTAGGAACTGGGTTCGAATCTGGGTCCTGCCACCCTTGTGTTTGTATTCCATGGCTTCCCGAAATCACTCCCAGTGAATGCCTGGATGGTTATTTAACACGTACCATGGCTGATTACTACCCGTTCCTGCACATCTGAGAAACTTGCTCCGTCTGTAATGATCTCGCTGTTAACGAGACGCTAAGCCCTACCTACCTATCTACCTACCCACCTCATTCTCATAATAACTCCCCTTTGTCCAACTGTCCAATTTCATCATACTTAGATCCTCCCCCCCCCCCACATGGCATAAAAGGCGTTGTTTCCGTATTATTATAGTAAATACTTTCTATGCGTGTCACAAATAGTTACCTTAACATTTTCTAAATTTCTACAAGGGGGCGTGGTCTAACTTAACAATCCTTCCAGAAGAGGTCGTGACATACTCTGCTCAAGTCGCAGGGATACCATCTCTCTCTCTTTCTCTCTCTCTGTCTCTCTCTCTCTCTATAGGTTCAACATAGTTCAAGCAAATCGTCCAACCTGCCTGGGAAACAGATATGTTGATCCCGTCAAGCCTGAATAAAATGAACTATGTGAAAAAGAATATGTACGACAAAGCCTATGAGAAAAGGATATCAATGCCACCCAGATCAACAACCACAATTTTCTGTATGTAGACTTACATAGTCAAGAGTGTTAGATGATGATCTCAAAAATCTAGAAAAATATGTATTCATGTTTTAAAAGATCGAATCAATACTAGGAATTTTTCCACAACATTTGTGGTAAATTGTTGTAGCAGTTCCTCAGATTACATTTATATAGCTAAAATGTTCGTGGTACTGCATTCATAAACTGTACAGACAATTATAGTTCCTACAATGTCAGTATATTTCTCGCAATAGTTATGACAGAACAAAAACCTTGTTTTTAACATATTTAATGGTCCCAGGCACAGAACCTAGAAAATTAAAATAATAAAGACTGCAATTTTGAAAATAAAAATTATGTTTTATAAAATGTTTATTTGTATTACTGTACCACAACGTACATGGTAGCTGCAAAGGGCATCGCTTGAAAAGTTATTGAATTATTATTTTTAACCTATCTTCTTTCAATTACGTTATCTTCTAAGATGGCGGAATAAAGTGTTGGATTTCGTTTCGATAGTAACTGAGAAAAATAAATAAGTGAATGTTCTAGAAGGCAATGTCATTCAAAGTTCATAGAACGAAAAGTTACGATTGAGTGAATTTAATGTATTTAATATTACGGTTAGTAAGAAAAGTTATGATGAAAAAGTTGTAATGATTCACTAAGTAGGCCTATGTGCATGCCGACCCGAAAAACGCACAGTTCCGGTACCATGAAAAATGGCTTTGAAACCAGTTGAGAACTAATTTTAAAACAACCTTATTTAAACGTAGTTATCTTAAAAAATCTGAGGGTAAACAGGCGTGAAATAAACCTTTTTCATATTACAAATATATATATGAATCATTCCAGTTTGGTTTGGAATATGTGTAACAGCTCGATTGCAATAGTACACAAAAAATTATTAATTACAAGGCCGGCATTTAAAAAAAAAGTCTTATATCGGTTATATACATTTCATAGCATAATGAAACACTAATCGTGTACCAAATTTAAAGGCAATTGCTTGAAATAGTCTCTGAAATAAAAGTTTTATTAATTCTGGTGACGGTATTTTACAAAATCACTCCTACCATACACATAATTTCTCTTAGAAAAGTATGCTTGAGTCCAAGCATCGTCGCAACTATGGTTGTGTCCATAAAACAGAATGTGGCAAATAAAGGTATTATTACTTGTTTGTTGAAATATCGTGTTATAAACCTTAAAGATAAGTGAACCTAGAAGACACATCTGAGTAAGTCCACAGCGAATAATATAAGATACCAATAAGTATAAACTTATCAATGGGGGAACTATGAACTGTATCAAAGTTAAATGCGATTTATACGATTTTCTCTTTCTTTAAATAAAACTTGGGTTGACAATAAAGCAAGGAAAGGAAAATCTTTGATTGAAATCGAAACACGAACCTAGACTGGTTGTAGGTTTCATCTGTGCATGAACCTTTCAAGAAATATACTTTATACCTCCACCGACAGGTAGAATATTTCAGAACCTCGAATAGCGAACGTTGAAATATAATTCTCTTTTTTTACACATCCAAAACAAGTTACCATATATTTTGTATGAAACAATATGTGAAATACAACTTTTTTTGTTGTAATTATTTTTTTAAATTGGTAATTTCATAGAATTATGAGCAGCGATTCATTTGTGCGTCTGATACTATAAATACGCAAAAATATATCAGTACGTAAAAAAATAACAATGTTTCTGAGCACCAACTTATAACATTGCAGAATAACTAGACATTTTCAACAATAATAATATAATTTATGCAAACATTTTTAGGCATAAATGTATGTAATATTAGTTAAATAGAGAAGGGAAACTTTTATTAAATGGGAGTTGTTCTACTAAAGTGGATATTTGTGCAAGAGATATGTTAATTTATGCTCAGCTATTAGTTTATTTTCTCACTCGTAAGTTCTTAATAAATACTTTTAATTCATTTCGTTTATAGATATATAAAAATAATTTCTGTTATACGCATAATATTGGAAATAATTTTTCGTGTTGAGCTTTTCTTCTTCAATGGCCCTAGAAAGTGTACATAACGAATAACATATTTTTAAATGATAATTCAACAGAAAAACATTTTAAACTGGGAGCAAAGGAATAACTTCCTAAGCATCTACCAATAAGTGATCTGATTGCATTGTGATTGACATTGTTCTATATAAATTCTTTGTTGTTAAAATGTAAAACCTCATAGGTTTAGGAACAATCGATTTGCTATAAGAGAAGTTATTAAATAAATAAAGTTATAAAATTAGGTATGAAAAGATCTCACTAATATTTCCAAACGAATGCGTACTGAATAAAACGTAAACTGTTTTTTTCCAAAGAGTTGCAATGAAGTGATTTACATAATGTTATATAAATGACAATATCTAAAAATAATTACGGGTCCTCATTCATCGACAAATAAAAAGAGTTGTAAAAGGAAGACGAATTCCTGTATTTAATTCTGTCTCATTTGCTGAATGTATCTAAAGGAATAAAATACTATGTACCATTTTCTAGTAGCTAGTGACCATGTTGTGTTTTAAATTTCTTCACTAACTCTACGTATGAGAGTGTAAAGTTATTGTCAAACACTATCACAATACAAATACATCTTCCTAATTATGTGTAATTTAAAATTTTTTTGTGAACTATCTGCCCATTGTCTTAAGAAAATACTGTTATTTATGATTATAATGTAGGGTAGATTAGATACCATTATTTAGTACGGAAAATGGCTTGAGTTCAAGTTTTTCCTTTACAGTTGCAAATCGTTTTCCATTCATTTTACAAACAACTAATTGATAAAACTAAACTCTCTTAACAGCTACGTAGGAGAGAAATTGAACTTAAAGAGCGGTCTTTGAAATACCTGATCTAAGTATGGCATTCAGGAATTCGGTTATTCTTAAGTTGCATTTTTTACAGATCTCATCTAAAATATACAAGGGTATAAAACTATAACCATTCAACATACTATACGGGTACTAGACATGCATTATTTTGTGTCTTACTCTTTGTTTAAATTTAAAATAATTTTTTGCATTGCAGTTGTGCCAATTTTCATTTAAGTGTGCTACTTATCCACCGAACCAATATTTCAATCTGAAATTGATAACCGTGATTGAAAGACCACCTTAAGACTAAACTTTCTACCTATTTACATATATAAAGACACTTTATTAATAGACACATTATTTCAATGGAAGTTCATAAAATTAATTGATAGTGGAATAAATTTTATATATAAAATAACCACTATGTTAACCAATTTATTCAAATGTATTTCGACTTCACAAATACATTTTTAATGTTGTTTAAATTGTAATTTTACAAATCATAACGCAGATTACTACTTTAAAGGTGTTTCATGAGTAATAGTTATTAAACAGTTAAATAGACTTTTGATCAATTTTCGACATATAAGAAAAAATAAATCTTAAACAAAAGTGAAAAAGAAGTTTCTAGTAAAATGTTCTACAAAACCTGGCAAAACTCGCATTCTTAAAATTACAACTTTGATTTCTAACTGCAGATACATCTAACGGATTAGGAACCCAGGCTGTGCAGTTTATGTAATTTGTAAATTTCCACACTAGTACCATGCGGTGCTAGCACATACATAATTGCACGACTTAAGAAAATAATTATTTTGTTATTCAGAATTGTGTCATCGCAGATAATAATTACTGTTACTTATATTTTTAATTAATAGAATATATTGGATGCAATTATATTGAGTTTAGATATTAAATACCATGATTATTTTATAAAAAAGATTTTTTTTTTTTAACAAAATGTGGCACAGTTTATTTATAGCCACGTGCCTCATGTTCCCATAGAAGGTAGGTACAAATATTTGTCAATTACTATTTTTTCCAGGACAATAGCTGTTCTCGGATAAAAATTTTATAATCTATTAGCAGATTCTTCACACTTCTTTAATCAAACCTTTATAAAACTACCTCATGCATTACTTGCTTGATTCTTTCCTAAATATGCCATTTTACATAATCTTTTATACGTCTTTTCACGTGAAAGTAAATTTTTTTTGTTAAATTGAAAATGTTGTTATCATTTGTTAATAGATTAGATATTATATTTATTTTATATATAATATTTAAAAAAAACGGGGATAATAGAGGTGTGTTGGTAATGCCGAGTAATAAACAGTTCTATATGTAAAATATTTTTTAAGTGACTGCGTACGAATGCGGTTAACTGCCCTTTGCATAAGGCGGAGGAATATCTTGAAAGTAGAACTTCATCAGGGCTTCAGAAAAGTTGGAAGTAACCGTGAATGGACTGTACCGTTTGAGTTTAGTTTGGCAGGGAACGCGTTCTATCAGCATATAGCATTCGTGGAATATCAACCGAAACCCAGCATTGTCGGCCGGGAAATTGACGTAGTTGGTGCGAGGAGTCGTAGGCAGACGATCGTGTTTCGGTCTGCGCCATAGGGAAGGCAGGTGCAGGTACGTTACCGGACCAGGAGCCCTGAAGCCCGTCGGCGTATCAATGCAGTNTACCTACTCTGTCAGCTATTCCTTCGCGGTGGGTGTTTTCTGAATTCCAGCGAAATGCACATGACTATTTTGTGATATCTCGGCGCTCAACTGATCTCACGGGTTTGCTAGAGGTGCTCTAGCTTGGCTCTGCAGTTTCTCCCGCTTCTACGTATGTAAGTAGTACTATCCGGGTGCTCCGGCGATATACTAGCTCTTACTCGGCACAACCTTGACACGTGTAACTGCGATCCATTCTGGCTGTTCACCTGCCTCGGGACACGGGTCAACTGGTAGGTGCTCGTGAAGGGGGTCAGCTAGGCTTCTACTCTAAAGGCGTTACACGAAAAATTCCTCGAACATATATGCAAGTAATTTTGAAAGTTAGAGAGCAAAAGCAGGTGTTCTAAAGAATTTTCAATATTTGCAATTTTTAACTATATTTCATGATAGAGAGGATTTTCTGAGATATCATGTGGATGTTTAATATATGATTTGGTTTACATCTCCCTCTAAAATAACAGTCGATTTAAACTTTTCCTAACTGAATTTAATGCACATAGCTGAAACTTTTACACACAATTATTTCAATACGATCGGTTTGATGCAATAAGATGTAGACCTATGGCATATAAAACTGCAAGAATAACGCATCGCTTTGAAAATAAGAAACTAAAATATCGAAATTTTAGTTAATCGCAGTACAATTCAAATGAAAACGTGTTGGAGAAAATTTTTAAAATGTATGAGTTAAACGTGTGTTAAATAATCATTCATTTTAGAGCATTAAAGAGATTATCTAGTTTTGTATTTCGTGCGTAAAATGATAACTACCAGTCTGCCAAGTTAGAGATTCAAATAATTTAAATGTATTTCGCCGATAAAAAATGGAACACAAATCAATACGACGCAGATAATTTAAAAATCAATAACTCATCCATCTGGAATTATTTAAATCAAACTGTCTCTAATTTTACTCATGATATGTCGAATCCGTAAAATTGTTTGTAGAAATTGCATTTTTGCGTTAACATTCATACAGTCCACAATTGAAAATAATTTTTTGACGTGATAAAGACACACAAGTGGTTGCCAACCATTGCATTACTAGTATGCCAAGTTTGACGGCAATCGATTGTGCAGTTTTCAAGATATGTTGTGACAGTTTATTTTGTAATGTTGAGCTATTGTTCAAAATGGCAGGCTTTTGAGGACGCATCTCTTTCAGCTCAATGCTACTGCTGTGGACATAAACGCACCATATTTGTATGAAATCGGTGAGTGCTTTCTCAGAAAGACATAGCAATCTACCAATTAAAATACGTTCATTTTTAAAACCAGCAACCATAATGTTTGTTGAATTCGGTGACATTCACTCCGTTGTTTTCTTTTCTTATTCCGCTCACAGATCCACTTACTTAGCTGGAGTAAAACAAGGTATTATTTGTTCTTATTTAACAAAATTCATGGCAGCAACTCATATGTTCACTCATGGATTGCTGTAGACTGTCAAAGAATTATAGTGGGGGACTCGTTTAATAACACTTTGTATGTACAACGTATGTTATACTACGCAGCGAAGGATCGCCAATGGAAATGCAATATACTTAAGTGCGTGTTAGAATATAACTGTAAACCAGTGTTTATTTCTGTAAATATCCTTGCAGTAGCTAATCTGATAACTTTTGAAATCAATCTGTGAAAAATTGTCTCGTAATGAGTTTCCTTCCAGTAAATCAACAGTGGTAAGTAAAACCAATTGCGAGAAAAGATAACCTAAGATTACGAAGCTGTGTTAGTCAATATAGTGTTTAATCGCTTCCCGAACACTTACAGAAAATAGTGTTTGAACGTCTTATCACTAGCTTATGATCAACTACTATTACGTAGTCGAATTCTCTTACGTGCAACTCGCTGTATTCTTTGTTATTCCGCCAACATTATAAATCTCCACCGTGGAGGTATATTTGTAACGCTAACATTACGATGGGATTTACCACAGCATGGAATTCAATCACAGAATACTTAAACATACAGAGGTGAAACGGCTGCATTGACCACGGACCCTAACGTACACGCCATTAAAATAACGTCACTGACATTGTAAAATGTTGGAAGGCCTTTCGCCAATCACCGCCTGTTAATATACTCACAAACCAGCAGCCTAGCCAATAGGTAACATTTCGCAACATGCAGTAGCCAATCAAACATAAGGCACGTTCCCAGAGCCTTGCGCAGCGAGTCATAATCGGGCATTTCCACATTAAAGTAACCACCACACTATCTCACCATCTCTGTGTGCTCATCCACACTGCGATTCAGTGATATCTAATTAGAAAGTTATTAAATAAACAGCTAGGCAATTTCTAGAAACCATTTCGTATTTTGTGTTTGAACGTTTTTCGTGCTATAGAATTGGTCGTTCCTTTTGCAACCCAAACAGAACGGCGTAATTGAATATAAATTAATGGAATAATAAAAAATACTTTTTGAAATAAATTCTTGAAAACAATTATTTTCATTTAAATTGATAGACATACTTATTAACGCCAGTAATACTGGCAGTAAAAACTGAAAATAGTTATATGTTTTATGTGTAAATTATAAGTGTAATATTTTAATGTATATACTATTATTCCAGCTTTTTTTTTTAGAATGACGAGTAATAAGAGTGATATTTTAGAGTTTATTATTGAAAAGATTTTAATGTTTAACGTGATCTGCGTGTGAATACGCGTGATCAGATCCAATGCTGTTTTAATGTATATATTCCCTTGAGAAAGTATGCATTTGAAGAATATAATAATGGTTTTATTAAATAACGAAATAAATCACCACATTTAGCTTCATGAAAATTATTATCACTTTGGGCATAGTCAGTTTTAATATTCAGCTATCTTAAGTATTTTAGAAATTAAAATGATTGTTTTTAAATGCAACTAACTTCATTACAAGTTACATAAAATTTTATCTATAGGTTTTTAATATTTTCAGATACGCTACTTGTTATTAATATGCACATAAACCTCTTTCATGTAAGCTCTTTCCATCTTGCCATCCGAGGAGGGAAATTTNAATATTTTCAGATACTCTACTTGTTATTAATATGCACATAAACCTCTTTCATGTAAGCTCTTTCCATCTTGTCATCCGAGGAGGGAAATTTTCGTTTATCACGACTAAGCATGGTATAATGTTAATTTGAGAACCGAACGTCTTTCGCTAAGGGGGTTTGAAAGAAGAGAAGGGAGCGCACCTTAGACACTGGAGTGGGAGAGAACTTCGCTAAGGCGATTACATATGTGATGATAAACTGAATAACGATGGGAGTAATGGTTTCGCCTTAGAAGGATTCGCTGCAGCTCATGGCCCATTTGAAGGCGGGTATAAAATTCGTACGGCCCTCGAGACGGCTCGGAGATTATTCTCCGAGCTGTAAAGAAGGAGAAATGTGGAGGCCGGCAGACTCCAACGCAGCGTAAAAAATGACGAGCGCCAGGCCCTCCCCCCAAACGGCTGAACCAAATGACCCCTCCGAACAGAATATGAAATATCTGCGAGCAATAATTCAGGGCGGCGCGAGGGGGCGGGAAGCCCAGGTTCTTCTCTCATTAGTTGCGTGCGAAATAATGACGTCATTATTCTTCAATATGAGGAGAGGCGTTCAATCGCTGTCATAACCTCTCAACCCCTGCGGACGGATGGAGCCGTGCGCTCCATCGCCCAGGCGGTGGTTCATCGTCCCGGTACCTGGGTGAGGATGCGCCCGTTCTTACCCAGGTGGGCACTATCACACAGCACGCCATGCCACCAACGTGGAAAATAGACATCTCAGTGCACGGAAATTCACGTCATACAAGATTGCCTATGAAACCCGATCAGACTCATTGTACACAACGCACGTGCATGTAACACGTGATGGCCCTCTGTAGATAAGTGAGAAAAAACTAGCATAAAAACCTTTCTTTCCTGTGTTTAATTGGCACCGAAATAAAATTATAGAAGCATAACTGTGTGAATCCATTACCATTCGAAATTAAACACATGCGTACCCCTCCATTTCACAGTGTTACAAAAGTAGCTACATCCACAGCAGATATATACCAGCAAAATCATTACAGTAGCAAAACTTGGTACACCCATAAATAAACAGAGATATAACTTGACATTTCCCTGATTTATTGCACAGATGTTTCTCGTGCCTGTTAAGATCTTAACAGGAAACTCCCTTTTTTACTATCGAGACTTATAGCTGCAATAATTGATTTTTTACTATGTATTTATTAGTAATAGTTCATGGTTGCCATATATTTCTGGTTAAATTTGAAATAGTTTTCAATAAAATATAATGTACATTCTTGGATACGTAATGCTTCCAGAATTAGTAGGGTATGTGTTAGTTTTGTCGTTTTTTGTAGCATACATTTCTGGGACTGCATAAGAAAAGCTGTCATCTGCATGTAGGGGCGAATCACTTCTATAACTAATATAAAATGTTAAACTCGGTAACTGCAATCATACTTTTGCAATAACTCCGACAAGACACGCACAATATTTGTGAAGTTTTCATAAAATATTTCTGGGCATCAGATACAGCTACCTTCAAACCACCATAATCTCAAACATAAACCATAAAGTAATACAAGCTTTTGTCATTTCCTAAAATTTTGCTATAATGAATATACCTATTTTTACAACTGGACGACTCACATCTAAAAACTGTTCCATGTTGTTTCCAAAGTGTTTCCAAAATATTTGTAAATTGTTTACAAATCCTTTCCGGACAGTTTCCAAACTGTTTCCGTAACACTATAACCATTCTTCACAAATTCTATATCTGGACCGTGATGTGCTCAGACAAACGTTCTGTTTGAGATATTTCAAGAGAATTATCGTTCGCTTCTATATTTTGTTATGAGCTATGTGGCACGTCTGCCTACGAAAAAAAGATTTTCAGCTTACTTTTCGAAGAAAAGAAAGACTTATGAGGTAATTTCCCTGTCGGTGTTTGTGTGTTTGTACTTGCATACCACCCACCCCCCCATACAATAATGTACAGAATTTTACCAATCTCAGTACACACACTACACTTAGTAAGGATATCTAACTTATAAAGTTATTGACCACGTTAGGAATTTAATTTCAAAATGTCCGCAATAACAATTTTGGGTCATATTTCATATCTCGAGAACCGTTCTACCGGCTTCAACAAATTTTTGTATGTAGAGTGCATAATGTAATAATTGCATTTAGAAATGTATATTGTTGTTGATCTGCCAGTTTGAAAGATAGCACAGCATGAAAAATAAAGTTAAAGTGTCATATTTAGGAAATCAATCTTACGACTCCCACGAAATTTGTAGAAAAAGTTGTATTGTCGTAGGCCATATTTAATTGTATGTTTAAAATGTGTTAGACACTTATTTTCAGAATGGTGGCTATAATAACACGTTAACCTAGATCTGTATGTACGGAACTGTGTAACCGATTTAAACATCACTTTTTAAACTGTATTTATCAAAATCATGGAATTTCCAAATACATATTATTTTAGTCTTACATTTCAGAATATCGACAAATGAAAAAACGGAGGATTTAAACTATATCTCGATGATCAATCAAGCGATTACTACAAAATATTACGCGCACGTAGTGCAACAGTTGGGTACATAAACTAGCATGTTTTAGGTGCGGCAGGTATTTTTCAGGTTTTTTTTAAACGGCAATGATATAAATAATTAAGGTAAGCATGTTATATGTTAAACAATTTAGAAAAATAACCAAATTTTGTACACAAATTGAAATAATTATAAACAATGACTAGCCATACTGAGATCGTCTTTTGCTGGCCGTATTTTCGGATTAATGAAAACTTCCATCAAATATAGCATATCATTTGTGCTACAGAAGGCCATGTATACTTACACGGTTTAAGTGGTATCAGACATTGATTTACACGAAATTCTTCACACAAGTAACGGAACGGTAGGCCCTTTAAACGCAACGTGTTCTTAGTGGCTCAGGCAATTAATTTCAAAATAACGGCCATATTGATATTTCAGTTTCCTTTTACTTTCATTCAGAACGTTAGGCTCATTACATCCCGAATTTGATGCTCCAAATCCGAAGTCTGTAACGCAATTGATCGCACGCGAGCACACGGTTTGAGTTTTTCTGCGTTCGAGTCCCTGGTAATGCACGTGTGCATTTGTAATTATCTCACTGCTATTGCATATTTGCCTGGTCTCATCCCTAATGACATTGCTATCAACAAGACTTTAATGGCTACGTACCATCTAAGTTCTGAATAACTTAATTCAAAATTATTTGCACCCACGTATAGGAAAGAAGTTCATTATTTATGTCAGTAATTTATTTTCGGCGAAGCATGAAACTTTGGAATGAGTTTCAATGTCCTATCATATGCTCACACAATTATTATAATAATAGCATCAACTACGCACAACAGTATATATCTTATACACAGAAACTAATAGTGGTGCATTTTGCCGTGAGCAACACGAACTGATTGACGTCCAGATATCCAAAGGCTGAATAGTGGTGCATTTTGCCGTGAGCAACACGAACTGATTGACGTCCAGATATCCAAAGGCTGAATAGTGGTGCATTTTGCCGTGAGCAACACGAACTGATTGACGTCCAGATATCCAAAGGCTGAATAGTGGTGCATTTTGCCGTGAGCAACACGAACTGATTGACGTCCAGATATCCAAAGGCTGAATAGTGGTGCATTTTGCCGTGAGCAACACGAACTGATTGACGTCCAGATATCCAAAGGCTGAATAGTGGTGCATTTTGCCGTGAGCAACACGAACTGATTGACGTCCAGATATCCAAAGGCTGAATAGTGGTGCATTTTGCCGTGAGCAACACGAACTGATTGACGTCCAGATATCCAAAGGCTGAATAGTGGTGCATTTTGCCGTGAGCAACACGAACTGATTGACGTCCAGATATCCAAAGGCTGAATAGTGGTGCATTTTGCCGTGAGCAACACGAACTGATTGACGTCCAGATATCCAAAGGCTGAATAGTGGTGCATTTTGCCGTGAGCAACACGAACTGATTGACGTCCAGATATCCAAAGGCTGAATAGTGGTGCATTTTGCCGTGAGCAACACGAACTGATTGACGTCCAGATATCCAAAGGCTGAATAGTGGTGCATTTTGCCGTGAGCAACACGAACTGATTGACGTCCAGATATCCAAAGGCTGAATAGTGGTGCATTTTGCCGTGAGCAACACGAACTGATTGACGTCCAGATATCCAAAGGCTGAATAGTGGTGCATTTTGCCGTGAGCAACACGAACTGATTGACGTCCAGATATCCAAAGGCTGAATAGTGGTGCATTTTGCCGTGAGCAACACGAACTGATTGACGTCCAGATATCCAAAGGCTGAATAGTGGTGCATTTTGCCGTGAGCAACACGAACTGATTGACGTCCAGATATCCAAAGGCTGAATAGTGGTGCATTTTGCCGTGAGCAACACGAACTGATTGACGTCCAGATATCCAAAGGCTGAATAGTGGTGCATTTTGCCGTGAGCAACACGAACTGATTGACGTCCAGATATCCAAAGGCTGAATAGTGGTGCATTTTGCCGTGAGCAACACGAACTGATTGACGTCCAGATATCCAAAGGCTGAATAGTGGTGCATTTTGCCGCGAGCAACACGAACTGATTGACGTCCAGATATCCAAAGGCTGAATAGTGGTGCATTTTGCCGTGAGCAACACGAACTGATTGACGTCCAGATATCCAAAGGCTGAATAGTGGTGCATTTTGCCGCGAGCAACACGAACTGATTGACGTCCAGATATCCAAAGGCTGAATAGTGGTGCATTTTGCCGTGAGCAACACGAACTGATTGACGTCCAGATATCCAAAGGCTGAATAGTGGTGCATTTTGCCGCGAGCAACACGAACTGATTGACGTCCAGATATCCAAAGGCTGAATAGTGGTGCATTTTGCCGTGAGCAACACGAACTGATTGACGTCCAGATATCCAAAGGCTGAATAGTGGTGCATTTTGCCGCGAGCAACACGAACTGATTGACGTCCAGATATCCAAAGGCTGAATAGTGGTGCATTTTGCCGTGAGCAACACGAACTGATTGACGTCCAGATATCCAAAGGCTGAATAGTGGTGCATTTTGCCGCGANCCTTTGTGTGCAAAAATTTTCCACGAGAGCCTTTTTACACATAACAATCATTTGGATTGTATTGTGTAAATAATGTAATCGTGTAAATAACGTTAAATAATTGTAGATTCGCAAAACGCTTCAACGAGTTGTCCAATGCCCAAAACAAGCTGGTATCACATTAAACCAGTATACAAACCAGTAGACAAGCAGTAAGCTCTTACTGAAAAGAATAAGTAATAAAGTGTTGGGGATTTTAACATAAACAATTAATGCACTATGTGGCCGGAAAACCACGACGGAATCAAAAACTTTCATCGCGCTGTGAATTACTAATAGGAAAATGCAAGCATAACAAACGCGACCAACATAATATTTCAATATAAATAAGACAGAGTTAATAGCGAATATAGTAATTGGTAGTATGGTTAGTCTTGCAGATAATATGGTTGGTACTTTAAAACCACGCATAAATTTTTATAACCGATATTCATATAATTAAGTCCAGTAAATTGTAATTAGCCTCACTAGGTACACCGTACCTTAAGACCTGGTTAATGAATAGTATGAGACTTATTTATCTTACCGCAGAGGCCCAATTATTTTAAGATAAACGATGAATGGATACTTTATATGAAACTGAGCTAACTACCAGTAATGTATTTACAAACCTTCACACAACAAAAATATTTTTTATTTTTCCAATATAAATTTTTAACGATATATGAAAAATGCCTACAATATCGGGAAAGCAAAATTACAACTGACAGTAATGAATTTTACCTAGCATTTAAACTTTTGTAATGCAATTTTATTTTGTTTGGAATTGAATTATATACGTTCAAACAACGTCTTATTTCAGCTCTAGACATATTTTCATCGCAAATTTTAAACATTGCTTCTGGGTGTTTTACAATATTAAAGTCGGATAATCCAAGATATTGGTGGTTATCTTATTTCATACAATAGTAAATAAAATTTTTTCCCAGATTACTTGTGAGTTGTAATAGCATCAAACCGTCTAAGAGGGCGAAGGGTAGGTGTTGGAAACTTCGTGAGAGGAGAGGAGATACCATTTATACCGTAGAAAACGNATTGATTTACACGAAATTCTTCACACAAGTAACGGAACGGTAGGCCCTTTAAACGCAACGTGTTCTTAGTGGCTCATGCAATTAATTTCTAAATAACGGCCATATTGATATTTCAGTTTCCTTTTACTTTCATTCAGAACGTTAGGCTCATTACATCCCGAATTTAATGCTCCAAATCCGAAGTCTGTAATGCAATTGATCGCACGCAAGCACACGGTTTGAGTTTTTCTGCGTTCGAGTCCCTGGTAATGCACGTGTGCATTTGTAATTATCTCACTGCTATTGCATATTTGCCTGGTCTCATCCCTAATGACATTGCTATCAACAAGACTTTAATGGCTACGTACCATCTAAGTTCTGAATAACTTTATTCAAAATTATTTGCACCCACGTAAAGGAAAGAAGCTCATTATTTATGTCAGTAATTTATTTTCGGCGAAGCATGAAACTTTGGAATGAGTTTCAATGTCCTATCATATGCTCACACAATTATTATAATAATAGCATCAACTACGCACAACAGTATATATCTTATACACAGAAACTAATAGTGGTGCATTTTGCCGTGAGCAACACGAACTGATTGACGTCCAGATATCCAAAGGCTGAATAGTGGTGCATTTTGCCGTGAGCAACACGAACTGATTGACGTCCAGATATCCAAAGGCTGAATAGTGGTGCAT
Organism: Clitarchus hookeri; assembly: GCA_002778355.1. NCBI lineage: Eukaryota > Metazoa > Arthropoda > Insecta > Phasmatodea > Phasmatidae > Clitarchus > Clitarchus hookeri. Next base: position 1,025 of record NQII01010176.1, on the reverse strand, counting down.
TTTGCCGTGAGCAACACGAACTGATTGACGTCCAGATATCCAAAGGCTGGCTGGTTTATCCCGCCTAGTGGCCGAAGATGGCCAGGAATTCTTGTATGTTTTTCAATCATTTGGTAAACTTGATAAGAAGTTTATTACTTCGTTTCTCAACATGATCCCGAATTTGTTTCCTTATTGGTTCTCATTTATAGAAAAACAGTTTCCGAACTGTTTGCAAGCGTAAAAAGTATCACATTGGAAACTCGTGAAACATGTTTCATAATATTTAGAAAGTGTTTTTGGAATCATATTTTGAAATGAGGGCGAGGCTGTAAATGTGTAATAAGTAAAAATGATACATTTTTTATGCAATAACGAATATTTCTTGTTGGTCAAAATGCTTTTGTAAAGTTTCTATCGTTTTATTCACTGATCACATGCGTTTTCAAAACAAAGTTCATACTTTTAAGTTGTTTGCACAGTAGCAAAATNAGGTTCATACTTTTAAGTTGTTTGCACAGTAGCAAAATGTTTCTTTAGTAAAACTAATTGTGTAATAATGACACGCAGAATAAAATGGAATATATTATAGTAAGTGAGTAACCTGTATTGAGTGTCAATAAATAATAGAAACGTAAGAATATTATAGGTTTTATCACAACCTTAGTGATTGAGACGCAGAACGACGGTTCCTATATATTTTTCTTGAAGGGAAGTTGTTAGGTATATATATTTAGAATTGTGTGATTTTTCCACCGTCTGGACGAGATGTCTCGGGAAGGGATCGTAGTGAANGTTAGGTATATATATTTAGAATTGTGTGATTTTTCCACCGTCTGGACGAGATGTCTCGGGAAGGGATCGTAGTGAAGTGAGCTCTTAGTTTTTTCTTTTTGGCGCCTAGTTTTACTGTACTGATAGTCCTTTGTGTGCAAAAATTTTCCACGAGAGCCTTTTTACACATAACAATCATTTGGATTGTATTGTGTAAATAATGTAATCGTGTAAATAACGTTAAATAATTGTAGATTCGCAAAACGCTTCAA
>NQII01010175.1:0-29868 GCA_002778355.1 Clitarchus hookeri | reverse complement strand
TACATGTTCCGACGAAAGCTCTGTTTACATTTTAGCTTTGAATACTATTTCGTTCCGACCTATTTTTCGAATCCAAATATCGTTGTTATGTAAATCAATTCAGTGACCCTGACCTGTAAAAAATATTGGTGGTCTTCTTTAAAAAGAAGGTGGAGAATAAAACATTTGAAAATGTTCAAGTGTCGTATTTAAAAAGTTAAGAATTTTCTCATTTAATATTAAGACGTAGTTCGTTAGTTTCAATCCGTATGGTTAGTAAAATTCGTTACATATTAATGGATAAATCAAAGCAAGTCACTTATATGGTAAGCATCAGGGACGAGAAGCCTGATTTCAGATTAAGTCTTCACTTAATGGCATGTCTGGCGGCGAGTTTCAGTACTGGAGATAAACTCGTAAGCTGTTTCTTTAAATTCAAAGTTAGAGCTTCTTCTCTGACAAAGGAATAATAGATACACTATTAATTTGCTCTTCACCTATGGTAGATATATTGCATGGTTTCAGTTTACACAGACAAGAAAATAAACGCTAAGATGTAAAGCCGACACTAGCATTGCAAGAGATAGTATTATAAAACTAACGTGTTCGACTAATCAAGTATTTATGGGAATACAAAACGTTCTAAAAATCGGTAATGTAGAGTATTTTTGATTCAGAGCTTAAATAAATATCATAGCCCTGTGTAACATACACCTCTTCTATTTAAGTACATTCAAGGTCCGTATCACCTGTGACACATACAACCAATTAAGAAGTTCTTCAAATTTTTTTCAATATGTTATGCCACAATCGTATTACTGTTATTATCTGGACAGGTCACTACACTGTTCTAAATTTCGTTTATAAGTCATCCGGTACAAATCTTTAGATGAGTCGACAAGTTGGCAGATCAAAAATCCAAATGTTGAGGGGGTAGTCAGATGCGAGGGAGTTATGATTACGGTAAAATGTATGTTGCTGATCTGTATGCTTCTTCAATCTAAAACTGGGGAAAACTCAGAGGATTACACCAAAATTTTTGTTGTTGGTGGTCACAAAATCTTTTGGCAATATCAGACGATTCTAGCAGGAAACCTGGTAACTGCTCACTAAAGTGTTTAACAGGTTGCTGGTTTTGGTACAAAGGTACGTTTCAATTTCTTGTCACAGGGGCAGCCAAATGGTGACACTGGCTAGAAGTGTGTCGAAACGTCGTTCAGCAATCAGCGTTCGGTTATGTACTTGCCATTTTGGCAGCCCAGCCAATAGGGAACCTTCCGTAGTACGCAGTAGCCAATCAAACACATAACCCAGAGAATGGGTACAACCTTCTCAAAGAAATTGTCATGCCATTTCGTCTCTGTGCACTTACCTTCTCTGTGATCTCATTGGCAGTACGATTGAGGAAGGAATCAGCCTACGCCTTTGTTGAAGAACCAGCGATCGCTTAGAGTGACTTCGTACACCTCTTGAGAACTTAAATCAGAATGGCCATCTCTCGAATGCGATTTTGGTATGTTGCCAGTGCGCCACCTTGATCCGTGTTGCAAGCTTTGTCTTGAGCTTGCACATACCACAAATCTAACAAGTAGCACGCATGCCAAAGTAATAACACTTCACCTCACGAAAGGTTTATTTTCTGAAATCATATATGGATAACATTTAATTACTTGGAATAAAGGGATCCTGTAATCCATCACTCATTTCTTAAGCGTATCCATTGTGGATTTGTTTGTAACCTGACGTAAAGAGACGAATACAGACAAATATGGCGTCAGTAAAATACCAGAGGGGGCCATTTTCCGCACGCCAGAGCGCACGCGCAGATTATAAGAGTTGTAGTTTTGCAGTCGCAGCAAAATATTTTACTCTAGACGACACGATTGTTATTGTTGCCTACAAAATATTTGGTGGTAGCCAGTATAAATATTTTCAATAACTAAATATGTTAGTGAGCACTAAATTGTTTTAGTACTTATCAACCTACGTGTTCCTCAATCTGTTTTTTTACTAGAAAAAAANATGTTAGTGAGCACTAAATTGTTTTAGTACTTATCAACCTACGTGTTCCTCAATCTGTTTTTTTACTAGAAAAAAATTTAGCCTCGGAAATCCTTAACCGTATAGTCCTGGTAATCTCTAACAAATATTTTCTCTCTGTGTGGANGAAAAAAATTTAGCCTCGGAAATCCTTAACCGTATAGTCCTGGTAATCTCTAACAAATATTTTCTCTCTGTGTGGAGTGTATGAAGCGCAGTGATAACAGAATACGCGCAGATTTATTGAATTGTAGTTTTCTTCTGCATTGCAGCATTGGCTGCATTAACTTGGCTAAAAACTTTCATGAATGAGCTAATGTTGTAAAAAATAATCTAATGAATGCAACCGCACTAAAAATCTGCTTCCATTCGTACCAGCAAATGCCTTATTATTTTTTGATGGTGAAGACTTGAATGAAATCAATTGACCAAGATTCCTGAGCACATAATTTATTAAAACGAATCGTATCGTCCGTCTCATTAGAGAGAACAGTTTGAGACTTATGGACTGTGGGATGGTAAACCGTTAATTTAGCCCCTCATGTATGCAGCTCTGCAGCAGNGTTTGAGACTTATGGACTGTGGGATGGTAAACCGTTAATTTAGCCCCTCATGTATGCAGCTCTGCAGCAGCACTGTTGCCGGCAATTTTTGAATGAAAAAATTGTATCTCTTTAATACTTTTATTGAAATGTTATAAATACTCTCCTAGATGTAGCGCTGTTAGTGATACAGAGACCAAAGGACAATTCATTCACAAAACTTCATAGTATGGAGTGTCTAAAATACGGGTAACAGAAGAGCTAAATAATTCATTAACCACTAATTTCAAACTTCCACAATGGGTAGAGATGGTGAAAAGTCGCGAACATATTTTGAGGCAACATATATTATATTACACTCAAACTAGTTTATTCTTTCATGATTGGATAAACAAGGTTTTGACTCAGCTGAGTGGTTTGCAGACCAATCACGAACGTTCTGAATCAAAATCCTCATTGGTTCAGTGAAAAAGGATAGTATCTTCATACATGCATGACAGCCAATAAAGAAAGAAAACTGTTGGACATGTGTACATTATATGTTGAATCCTAGCAAACAGTCAACTTTTTCCGCGATAAATCACTATCNGCACTGTTGCCGGCAATTTTTGAATGAAAAAATTGTATCTCTTTAATACTTTTATTGAAATGTTATAAATACTCTCATAGATGTAGCGCTGTTAGTGATACAGAGACCAAAGGACAATTCATTCACAAAACTTCATAGTATGGAGTGTCTAAAATACGGGTAACAGAAGAGCTAAATAATTCATTTAACCACTAATTTCAAACTTCCACAATGGGTAGAGATGGTGAAAAGTCGCGAACATATTTTGAGGCAACATATATTATATTACACTCAAACTAGTTTATTCTTTCATGATTGGATAAACAAGGTTTTGACTCAGCTGAGTGGTTTGCAGACCAATCACGAACGTTCTGAATCAAAATCCTCATTGGTTCAATGAAAAAGGATAGTATCTTCATACATGCATGACAGCCAATAAAGAAATAAAACTGTTGGACATGTGTACATTATATGTTGAATCCTAGCAAACAGTCAACTTTTTCCGCGATAAATCACTATCNGAAAACTGTTGGACATGTGTACATTATATGTTGAATCCTAGCAAACAGTCAACTTTTTCCGCGATAAATCACTATCTCTAACCATGGGGTACCCCTACACAAAACATTTCTAAGAATCTTCTCGTTCTACAGATATTTTTAAATAACAGAAAGCCCACTAAAATTTGTTTTACCTGGTGGGCACTTTTAAAATTCTTTGGTTTGGTATTCCGAATATCCGGGTACCGAATCAATGCAGGGGACGGAAATTCCTCGGCTTATAAACATGTATTACATTATATCAAGTAAATACTGACCAATCATAATTCACAAGGCCCGTTACAGACGTAGATTGTTTTATATCAGTCTCTAATTTTCCCGAAGTCTCGTACCATGGAGACTCAGGGACGTCATTGGCATCCTTTGTCTAGTGTCACTTCAGAGGCTTTGCTAGCGTTGTCGGTACTGCAAACGTCAAGTACTAAGGCTAAGGTTTCCCATCACACGCTGACAATTGGATTGAACCGGCGCACCACTTTAGAGACGAAACTCAGCATTATGGGGGGGGGGGCGAATTGCCAGCAAGGTTCTTCAAGCATTGGCTGCGAGTAATGATAGCGAACTGAAAGCATTGATGAGGTGTGTGGACATACTCTCTGCCTTAGACAAAAGGCTCACGACTATGGATGACCACCTCGTCTAGACGGCTGCATTGTCTGTTAAATTTGACAGCTAGGTTATCGCATTAACTGAGGCAGTGAGCAAACTCTCCGCTTTCGGTCGTTGCCTCGAAGCTATGGAACACAGGTTGTTAACCAGGATTGTTCGTGCCTTGTCCGATACGAATTCAGACGATGAATTGTGGCTTCATTGCAAGCATTGCCATAACCCGTCTGAAGTGTATTTCTCAAATATACTCAGGCCGACAAGAGATGCTATCATGGGCCCGATCCGACCAGCGCAACAAGGTCACACTTAAATGCTACTGTGCGTGTGTTATAAATACTAAATATATCGTGCTCACTCTTTTAGTGCAATGGCTACTTCTGCAGAGTATTAACATCCCGTAGTTTAAAATTTGCTCAATAATAATTATTTTTTGGCTACCCGCGCACACATGGAGTGCAATTCTACTTTGGAAGAGGCATTCTGACCGATCACATCTCGGCTAGATAATTTAAAACAATAAACTGTTCCCCTTGCTGAAATGAAGACTGAACCAGACATTGAACCTTGGTCTGCGAGGAAGCGCAAGATAATTCCGCAATGTACTGCAGCTGATGAAGATGATGATTTATCTTCAGTGGCTTGGAAATGTAAAAAGGACACATCTAATTTACACACCATAATCGTTCGCGATTAGTTACGATCGTACACAATGAGGTTTATTGATGAAATGTATGGTGTTTATAGATACAATAAAAAATTATTTTTGAGGAACAAAATTTTTTTTNAATGAGGTTTATTGATGAAATGTATGGTGTTTATAGATACAATAAAAAATTATTTTTGAGGAACAAAATTTTTTTTTCTACCAAACGAATTTAAACAGATTGGTGACGAAGCAATGTGGGTGACTCCAGGCCTCTGTGAATTGCTNTTTTTTTTCTACCAAACGAATTTAAACAGATTGGTGACGAAGCAATGTGGGTGACTCCAGGCCTCTGTGAATTGCTGTTTAAATGCGAGCCTGCTGAGAACTCGCGCGAAGTGCTTCGCCAGCACAGAAGCTTTCTTAGTCTCATGAGTGCACATTTGATCGACAATGATTCTTCCAGCAATGCTTATAAGGATAAGACACACCTGAAATTCGCCATTACTGCTTAACTGTTCCGGACATTGGCTTGCCGACCGGCTCGGGTCTGACTTCGAAGCTTAGTGGGGGCAACCGATTTGAGTATGTATTCTTGGATGATGCCAATGAGCTTCTATCATGTCTAAGGCAGCTAATTGGATCTCAACAGGAATCTTGCCAGCTGTACCTCCTGATCATAAAAAGCTCATCTGAGTATGGTTCCATCCATATCCTCAAAATAGTAGGTCCTTGGTTTGTAATGAAGAATCTTGACAACCTATATATTTCCATGCTCCAGTTTGGAGTGTTGATTGAGTAAATGTTCCTTTCACTCATGATATCCTGATGTAGTCGCCAACCTTTGCCTTAGGCCTGTGTGTGTCCAATTTATTCTCAGCCTTGTACATGGTTTCCAGATAAGAATTATCTTTAACATCTACTGGTCGCATGCGAATAGTGCAGTGTACTCGCCGATTGTAGGATGTCACTAAATGGGGCAATAAGTCCAGCCACTTGTAACTTCCCCAATATGAAAATTCTTGCCAACTGTCATTCTTCCGTGTACAGTTAAACTGTTCCACAATGTAATATTTCAATCTGCTGTAGGTGCTGTAATCGTTAATTTTATTCGCAGCCATTAACTAATAGAAGGTAGGATTGTAGAATTATCTGACAAGATGTGTTTGTAAATAGTAACTTGATCCTTTATAATGCAAAACAGTATTCATTGCATTGCTAACATCGAGGCCGAGTTTCTGGTGAACTGGTATACCCCATAAATATTTTCAGAAACAATTTATTACTGTTAACATGTGTATGTAGCCCTTACTAACAGTTGCACATGGTATCGTTTCAACTAGGTCGTCCTGGTTTAGATATCTCAGCCTAAAGATGAGTACTTTCCACCTTGGATAATTGATGTCTCGCAGCAGGGGGAGGATCAATAAATATGTCTGCTCCAGTGGGTACAGCNTCAACTAGGTCGTCCTGGTTTAGATATCTCAGCCTAAAGATGAGTACTTTCCACCTTGGATAATTGATGTCTCGCAGCAGGGGGAGGATCAATAAATATGTCTGCTCCAGTGGGTACAGCTTGGCCCTGTCCTTAGAATTTTCCGACTTGAAAGGGTGACACATTTGTGCATATTTGATATATATATATATATATATATATATGTGTGGGTTTGGGGGTGGTGGGGGCGGGCTATGTAGCATAAGCTGCGAATGTCCAGGGATTTTTTTATTGTGTGTGTTTCGGTAGCATGGAGCATCGTTCGCAATACTGGAGGGGTGCCCTGTAAGATTTCATATTGGTCAGGTTGTGCTTTGTGTTGCGGAGCAGTGAATATATGCGCTGCGGGGGCGAAGGCTGACGCTATTGTGGCTGTGTTTCTTGGATATTTTTGCGCTACTGCTACTTGATCGCGTATTGTAACGCATTGGTGCGATGGGTTGGCGTTTATCGGTTGGCGTTTATCGGTGCTCTTGTGGGAACACATTTACCTTAGTGACAGGACTGGGGGACCATCGGCTGCGGCAGATTTTTTGTTAGTATGTATGCATACGGGTCTGTGGCACACTTGATTTTATGTATATTATTGAATCTCATGGCTAGCTGTACATATACAGAAGCGCGCGCACTCACACACATACCCTGCTGTGCAATAATTCACTGTAGAAACGAAATGTTTTCTGCGCGCGGGTGTTGGCTACATTCCATACTGTGTGCGGGCGCAGGCAAGTTGGAGGTTCAGCAGTGCGGGCGTGCTCTCGAATTCCCGTACAAGTTGGAGGAACAGACATGTGTGCATGGCACATTTACATTGCTGTGCATAGGAATGCGACCTGTCCCAAATTTTTTTTATGTATATATACATAATTACCTTTTTCTGAATGTTAGAATCACAGTATTTTTTCATGCTTGTAATTGTTATATACATATATTTTACACATATAAGAACAGCATGCACTTGCGCACACAGTGCCTGCTGTATTTTATGCGATGAGTTTATTTTCTGGAGAATGTGTAGGCCGATGAGAATATTTACTTTATTTCTTCTCATAACTGTGCAATGGCGATTTTTTTTCACAATTACAAGTTTATTGTCTGGTGAGTACATAGGCCGATAAGCGTATATATGCTTTTTTAATTTCCTAAGACTTTTATTGAGTGGTCAAGACGTCGGACTGATGACCCAAGGGTGGTCGGATCGAAACCGCATGACTGCTGTATATTTTGAGTTCCGAAACAGCTACCAAAAAAAAAATTCCCAGCGCTCCTGGTGGACGCCTGTTGAACTCACCTGCTCGATGCTAATGCGCCGCTGCACAAAATGGCACATGCACAAAATGGCAACGGCGATACCAGCGCTCCTAGCCACCAACTATAGACCTTCAAACACTTTGGTGCAAGGCACTAGAATCAAAGATGGCAGCATGCGCGGCAATTAAAGATGGCCTAGCACACTCTGGTGGCGGGTGCGGGAATCAATGATGGCTGTCTACAGCAGATGGCGGTGATGACATCCAAGATGGTGGACATGAAAAGCAAAAGGGAGAGAAAAGGACGACATGATAGAAAATAAAGGATACTGGGTGAAAATATGAGAAACTTTCCCCCCCCCCCCCAAGGGATAGAATGGACAAGAGGCAGAAGAAATGAGAAAACAGAATCGGAATACCAAAGCTGGAGAAAACAAACTGGAATGCAAGAGCATGAAGAGACGAGGTGGAATGATAGAGCAGAAGTAAAAAAAGGTGAATTCAGAGGGGGGAAGTGGAAATTCAAGATGCAGCCACTGACGAGGAATAGCAGAGGAGGAGGTTTCCGCGTGATACCGACCAGCGGCATCGTCTGACACGATTCCCACATGCGAAAATATGGGAGCGACTCCGCCGAGAATCGAGCCTGGTTCGCCTAGGTGGGAGGCGAGTAGTCTAACCGATACACCACCACGGCCCCTGAATGAAATGAATTTTCTTGATAGTTGTACAATCAATTAAATATTCGGGGAGGCACGTGCGTTTCGCAAACATCCAACATTATGTGAGGCCAGTCANATAGTTGTACAATCAATTAAATATTCGGGGAGGCACGTGCGTTTCGCAAACATCCAACATTATGTGAGGCCAGTCAGAAACGATAGAAAATGTGAAAAAAGTGCCACAATTTTAATTACAGCTATCCTAAGAGTTCATTTCTTGGAACGTTANGAAACGATAGAAAATGTGAAAAAAGTGCCACAATTTTAATTACAGCTATCCTAAGAGTTCATTTCTTGGAACGTTAAAGCCACCAGCTGAGAAGTGGTACTGCAATTCATCGCGTATGTAACTGATAAAATGCTCTCTGTGAGGATAATCTATTTTCATTAATGCGACCTCCATGGTCAATGTATTAAAGGCGCTACTCTCGAAACGTGAGGTGGCGTTTTCAAATCTAGAGTAGACATGGCGGGTTTCAGTGCATCAAATGTAGGTTTATGTGAATGTTTAAGCTTGTAAGCCAACCTCTTCCTCCGATTAGCTCTCTTGTATAGAGGCGAGATAGTTAACAAGACCAACAAAAAATATTTTAATGAAGCGTTCTCCCTCTACTGAAAAAGACACGAGCTGCAAGCATCAGACCTTTCATGCTTCGGTCGTAACAGTGTACGTATTTTCTCATAACATCATAGCGCTGTAAAAATGTACATTAAATGTAATTGTCCGGGTAAACTGTGGGTACTGCAACCTCCTTTCCGTTGCTTTATTCCATCGGTACTTATGCCGTGATAAAAAGTCCACTCCTAGGAAATGTTCGTATGCCCTCAGTTCAGGAAACATTACCCACAAGCACTTTGATACGTTCAGTGAATCATAGGTTCACGCCTAACTGCTGCGTTTAACCTATAAATAATTGTTTAGGGCTGATTGGATTCACTGATAATACAAGGGGCGATTAAAGTAGAACTTATAAGCTTCATACTTCGTCAGGTAAATTGCCAACACTTTCTCGTGACGGATGATTCAATTGTTTGTAGGGTTGAGAACTTTAAATAAATCAAAAAATTTGATCTAGTTTTATTTTCGAGTCCCGGCTTAACACATAGCCGGCCGTTAGGGTACATGAACATATTTCAGTACCTATCGCTCTGTCTGGATAATAATTAATATATACTGTTTTTTAATGTTCTGAGTTCAGCCACTGTAATTGATACTCCACCAGTACTTCAAGTTCCCTCGTTACATCTCGGGATGGGTTACAGTACCTCCTGGGCCGACCTTTCCCGTTTACGTTGGCGATACATTGCACGAGCTCTGTATGCTGTTTTGCTATAGGTAATTAGTGCACACGTTATTTGTTTCTAGAGAGTTAACGAGGTGATCTCTTTCCTGACCGCAATGGTGCATTTACGAGTCCCAAAACACCAGTGCCCCCTTACCGAGATGCACGCTCTCCCAAATTTCGCGGTATATCTACCCTCACCCGCAGCCAGTCCTTAAACTGGTCAGTCGAATGCAGCCCTTATCTCTTGGTAAACCCCTCCTCCACTTATTCCCGTCTAACTGAGGCTATTTTCCGCGTTTGAAGCCGAGAAACTGTGGAGTGATAAGGGCGACACTAGCACGCTCGTCAAGTGTGCCATCGCCGCCACGCGCAGTGCTCTTAATGACGTGCAGTGTTCTCAAGCTGCGTGTACCTATGGTTTTATTTTATTGGTAAAAAGTATGTGAGCAAAATACAGTGCAAGGCCCTCGAATGTTTTTTGTACGTATCCGACGCGTGCATGTTGAGATATAGCGGTTTGGAAAAACCTTTTTCACTCATGTTGTAGTTCTCGTATATGGTGTTTCTAACATGAAANTGTTGAGATATAGCGGTTTGGAAAAACCTTTTTCACTCATGTTGTAGTTCTCGTATATGGTGTTTCTAACATGAAATAACTTTTCGTTGATCAGATCATTGGACGCATGCTTAAAATAGTTTAGTGGAAAAACTAGCATTTCAAACATACTGCAACGCAGTTCAAGTGCCGGATAGATAACCTTTTTATTCCTTTTGTTTTAATAACGTAAGTAATGTTTCCATTAAATATTTAAAGGAAATACAATTAATTCTTATTTTTATATTACTACAAAAATTATGCATTTGCCGGTATGACAATTATGTTTTAATTCTAAAGTGTTTACAACCTTGCTAGGTCACGCGAAGGAATATAAACAAGCAACCGTGCTGAAAGCTCACAATTATAATACCATACGAACCGCGATGTGCGTGCAGTTATTGGCATCAGTCAAGATTTCGTTTAGGAAGTAAGCCGCCAGTTATCCAAAAGGAATATACAGGAACTGCCAACAATTGCCGGGTAATTTTTTTCAAGACCTCTGGCATTTAAAAAGAATACCAAGGGGCCTTTCACATTGTCTGTTCGTAGAATTTATCTCCCGAATTCTTATTTTTCCTAAGTTATTGTAGTGCACAGAAGAGATCTAGCAACATAAAACAAAATAATATATTTTANTTTCCTAAGTTATTGTAGTGCACAGAAGAGATCTAGCAACATAAAACAAAATAATATATTTTAATAATTTGTAGTAATAAACATCTCTACTGTAATTGATTTGTGTTTCGCCGTTGCTTCAATAATATCACTTTCCAAGCAACCATTGCCTACAATCCCTCACGCGGGAAACAATTTGGTATGCTACNCTCTGGCATTTAAAAAGAATACCAAGGGGCCTTTCACATTGTCTGTTCGTAGAATTTATCTCCCGAATTCTTATTTCTTCTAAGTTATTGTAGTGCACAGAAGAGATCTAGCAACATAAAACAAAATAATATATTTTAATAATTTGTAGTAATAAACATCTCTACTGTAATTGATTTGTGTTTCGCGGTTGCTTCAATAATATCACTTTCCAAGCAACCATTGCCTACAATCCCTCACGCGGGAAACAATTTGGTATGCTACAGGTGACAGCTGCGAAGTTTTTTAGTTGACGCTGTCATGGCAGAATCATTTTTTTCGTCTTCTATTCACGGCCCGAGATTGTCTCGCGAATAGCAATCAGAGATGTCGGAATGACGTCAGCGAACAGTGACTTGGGCATTTGTTTATGTTCGGTTTTCCAAACAGAAATATGTCATCATGAAGTACATTAATTATTTTCCGGAATTTGAAAGTGGCGTTAGTAGTTAGAAATGAGGAATTGTAGAACAGGAACGTGGAGCGTGGGACGAGAGGACGAGCCACGGCCATTTTGGATGACGTCATATTACCCCATTTTCCCTTTTTCCTCGCAATTTNAAAAATATGTCTTGCATAATATGGCAGAAATTTTTCAAGTTTGCACAATGCGGATGAGCCAGGCTGAAAATTGTGCCATATCAGCCGGAATGTGCAATCAGTTACAAGCATGCTCTATCATTCCAAACCTGAACAATCCATCTTGGTTGGATATTATTCGTGTTCATTGCCCTCTATCATGCAATTTCTCTCTCATCATGCTCTATCATTACACTTGGGTTTTTCATATTCCTATTGGCATCATTTCACCGGACACCCCGGAGGCTCATGCTCTTACATTCCTTCCTACCAGATGTCGGAACTTCATGCTATTGCAATCCTAACGGATGTCCCTACTTCATGATCTTACATTCCTTCCCGCCAGTTGGTCCTACTTCACGTTCTTGCATTCCTGGCCAACGACGTCAATCATGTTCCCTATTTAATGCTCTCGCATTCGTACCAGACATTCCTACTTCATGTTCTTGCATTCCTGTTTTCTCAGAGTCCTTCCTTGTTCCTACATCACGCTCTTGCATTCCAGAAAAACGACACCGCTCACAGTCCCTACTTCATGCTCTCGCATTTCTACCAGATGTCGCTACTTCATGCTCTTGCATTCCTTGCTGCCAGTTGTCCCTACTTCGCACTCTCGCATTCCCAGCTAACGATGATGTCGAGCGAGATCCCTACTGTATGCTCTCACGTTCCTACCAGAGGTTCCAAATTCATGGTCTAGCATTCCAACCTACCGGTTCCTATTCCATGCTGTTGCATTCCTGTGATCTTCCGTGGATTTCCATTTTTCCCTAGGAAATTCCCTTTTTCCCCTTTTCTCTGATTGGTTGCGCGAGACTCTCGAACAAGTCTCGTCACTTTAGACTACGCGAGGGTCTCATTGTGTACTTATAAGCATATATAGCTATAATTTCCTAAAAATTTCAGATATAGTCGCCGAATTCGTAACATAGGCATCACACCTGACAAGGAAAATGATAGCAGGGTCATTTATGCCCTTTGTGAACTTATAAGCAGAGTTGACTGTAGTTTTTGAACCTTAAAGATAAAGTCGCCAAATTCGTAACATAGGCATCACTCCCGACAAGGAAAATTATCGTAGGGTAATGTATGCCCTATGTGAACTTATAAGCATAGTTGACCATAATTTCCTAACCGTTTAAGATACAGTCGCCAAATTGGTAACATAGGCATCACTTCCAATACGGAAAATGATCGCAGTGTCATTAATGCCCTGTGCGAACTTATAAGCATAGTTGAAAGTAATTTCCGAATCGTTTAAGATACAGTCATCCAACTCGTAATGTAGGTTTCTTCTCCATAAACGAAAATAATCGCAGGTTCATTTATGCCCTAAGCACACTTATAAGCATAGACAGTCGTAATTTCCGAACCATTTATGATACAGTAGCCAAATTCGTAACACAGGCATCACCCCCAAAATGTAAAATGACAGCAGAGTCATTTATATCCTATGCATATTTATAAACATAGTAAGGAGTAATTTCCGAACCATTTAAGATACAGTTACCAAATTCATAACATAGACATATATGACAAGGAAAAGAAATCGCATGTTCATTTATGCCCTAAGCGCACTTATAACCATAGTGACCGAAATTTCCGAACAGTTAAAAATACAATCACCAAATTCGTAAAATACACATCACCTCCATCAACGAAAATGGTCTTAAGGGTAATTTATACCCTAATTACACTTATAAGCATAGTTAGTAGTAATTTCCGAACCATTTAAAATACAGTCGCCAAATTCGTAACATAGGTATCACCTCCATCAACGAAAATGATCGCAGCGTCATTTATGCGCTAAGCGCATTTTTAAGCTTTGTTAGTCGTAATTTCCGAACCATTTAGATACGCTAGTCTAATTCGTAAAATAGCTAAAACCCCCGAAATGGAAAGTTATCGCAATCATTTATATCCTATACATACTTATAAGTACAATGGTCATAATTTCTGAATCATTTAAAATGCAATAACCATTCGTAACATACACATCGCCACTACAAAGAAAATTTTCTCAGGGCCATGTATGACCTAAGCGCACTTATAAGCATAGTTGACCGTAATTTCCGAACCATTTAAGATTCAATAGCCAAATTCGTAACATAGGTATCTTCCACAACAAGGAAAATTTTCGCAGTGTCATTTATGTCATAAGTATAATTATAAGAATAGTTGGCCATAATTTCCGAACCAAGTTAGATGTTATTTCCAAACTGTTAAAGATACATTGATCAAACTCGTAACATCGACATCGACCCAAAAACGAAAATATATCAGTGTTGATATCACACCAAGAAGTTTTGTAAAAAGATAGGATGCAGGTTGACATGAGAAAGAACGAATGATCACAAATACCAACCACAAAAATGAATACAATACAATTGCGATAGNGATGCAGGTTGACATGAGAAAGAACGAATGATCACAAATACCAACCACAAAAATGAATACAATACAATTGCGATAGGTATTATGCGACTTGTAAAGATACCCTTCCTTTGCTTGTCCCCAAACAACATACATTTAAACCGTAAGTGTTGTAAAAGAGACGTCAGTTCTACATGCTGATGCAAACGGATATAAAAATAATTATAAAAATATAGTTACAAGCATTAAACATCTTATGTATATTCGCGAGAATTGTGCGCTGTGCATCATGTTAGTCGAAAAAAAATACTTTTGCGAAGCCGATAAGCACAGGTGCGATAAGGCAACACTGCTACACACTGGTGCAAATAGATATAAAAACAAAATGTAAAAAGAGAAAATAGTTATAAGCACTTACCAACCAGCACCATTACATTTTCACAATCATCGAGTGCTGTATGCAATTTGTTAAACTCTCTTATACAATACAGACCGCCCTGGCCAGTACAACTGTATAGCAAACTACTTCCTTACGAACCGACTGAAACGAAACGCTCGCATTTAGTGAACGACTAACACTCACAACACTAGCAGAGGAACACATCCGACCAGACCGACTTCGCACGATCAACTAACATCATGATAATCTGTAGGGCCTTCCACAGCCAGCCGACGGCCAGCGCGAACACAATGCAGGTCTCGACAAGCGAAGGGATGCAACAGAACACTAACCAAGAGAGAGTTGCATCAGGTTCCAGAGTGACATACAAGCCGAGTCACACATGTCCTTTCCTTTACGAGAGGAATTCATTTATACAGTACAAACTAACAATGCAATATTTTAAATAGTCATGTCGGATGTATTCAAACGAAATAAATTGTTACTTGCACGGTATATAACTGAATCGCTCTCGTAAAAGAACATGCAGGTGTAATATTTGATTGGATAGTTGGCAAGTGCTTGTAACTATTTGTCATTTAATTCTTTTTATCAGTTTGCATCAGTATTAATATGATTGTTCCCACACTTCACAACGAAAATTTCTTCTTATATCATAACGTACAGCATATGATGCTCATACAAATGTATTTGTCGGTAAAGGTGAATAACTATTTACTTTTACAATTTTTTTTTATCGGTTTGTTTTCGTGCATAGCAGTGTTGTCTCTCTCTCTCTCTCTCTCTTGCGCGACTAATGGTTTTAATGTGTGTTGTTTCGTATGCACTTGCATTTATGCTAATATATAAATGATACGTATTCCCAATTATTTTATATATATATATATATATAGCATTTAACACATGATAAATTGTTAGTTTGTACTGTATAAATGAATTCCTCTCGTAAAGGAAAGGACATGTGTGACTCGGCTTGTATGTCACTCTGGAACGTGATGCAACTCTCTCTTGGTTAGTGTTCTGTTGCATCCCTTCGCTTGTCGAGACCTGCATTGTGTTCGCGCTGGCCGTCGGCTGGCTGTGGAAGGCCCTACAGATTATCATGATGTTAGTTGATCGTGCGAAGTCGGTCTGGTCGGATGTGTTCCTCTGCTAGTGTTGTGAGTGTTAGTCGTTCACTAAATGCGAGCGTTTCGTTTCAGTCGGTTCGTAAGGAAGTAGTTTGCTATACAGTTGTACTGGCCAGGGCGGTCTGTATTGTATAAGAGAGTTTAACAAATTGCATACAGCACTCGATGATTGTGAAAATGTAATGGTGCTGGTTGGTAAGTGCTTATAACTATTTTCTCTTTTTACATTTTGTTTTTATATCTATTTGCACCAGTGTGTAGCAGTGTTGCCTTATCGCACCTGTGCTTATCGGCTTCGCAAAAGTATTTTTTTTCGACTAACATGATGCACAGCGCACAATTCTCGCGAATATACATAAGATGTTTAATGCTTGTAACTATATTTTTATAATTATTTTTATATCCGTTTGCATCAGCATGTAGAACTGACGTCTCTTTTACAACACTTACGGTTTAAATGTATGTTGTTTGGGGACAAGCAAAGGAAGGGTATCTTTACAAGTCGCATAATACCTATCGCAATTGTATTGTATTCATTTTTGTGGTTGGTATTTGTGATCATTCGTTCTTTCTCATGTCAACCTGCATCATATCTTTTTACTAAACTCCTTGATGTGATATCAACACTGATATTAATATTAAGTACTGTAGTTCCATCCGAGATTTTTTTTATAGGTATGCTTAGGACATACTTGACACTTGCAACCTTTTTTGTTGTAAGGGTGATGCCTATGTTTTGAATTTGGTGTCTGTATCTTAAATGGTTCAGAAATTACAGCCATCTATATCTATATAAATTCATAGGTAATACTTGACCCTGCTGTCCTGTTTGTTATAGGTGATGATTTCTACGTTTTGAATTTGGTGACTATATCTAAAAGGGTTCGGTAATTACACCCAACTATGCAAATAAGTGCTCTTGAGCCAAACTTGACCCTGCGTTCATTTTCGTTGTTGGGGCTATGTCTACGTTACGAATTTGGTTTATGTATCTTAAACAGTTCGGAAATAACATGCAACTATGCTTATAAGTGTGCTTAGGTCATATTTGACCCAACGGTCATTTTACTTGTCGCAGGTGATGTATATGATACGAATTTTCTAACTGTATGTATATGGGTTCGAAAATTACGGCCAACTATGCTTATAATTTTGCTTATAACATAAATGACACTGCTATAATTTCCCTTGTTGGAGTTACCTATTTTACGAATTTGGCGACAGTATCTTAAATGGTTCGGAAATTAGGGTCAACTATGATAATAAGATTGATTAGGGCATACATGGCCCTGAGAACCATTTTTGTTGTAGGGGTCGATGTGCATGTTACGAATTTGGTGACTATTTTTAACGGGTCGGAAATTATTGCTTCTATATTTATAAGTGTGCATAGGGTGTAAATGACTCTTCGATCATTTTCCATGTCGGAGGTGATGCCCATGCTACGAATTTGGCTACTTTATCTTAAATGGTTCGGAAATTACGACTAACAAAGTTTGTAAGTTCGCTTAGGGCATAAATGACCCTGCCGTAATTTTTGTTGATGGAGGTGACACAAATGTTACGAATATGGTTACTGTATCTAAAACAGTTCGGAAATTATGGTCAACTATGCTTATATGTTCACTTAGGGCATAAATTACCCTGCGATAATTTTCCTTGTCGGGAGTAATGCCTATGTTACGAATTTGGCAAATGAATCTTAAACAGTTCTTATAAGTACGCAAAAGGCATAGATGACCCTGCGATCATTTTCCTTGTCGGGAGTGATGCCTATGTTACGAATTTGGTGACTAAATTAAAACGGTTTTGAAATTACGGCTTATTATGTTTATACGTTCGCATACGGCATAAATGACCCTGCGATCATTTTTCTTGTTGGGAGTGATGTCTATGTTACTAATTTGGCGACTGTATCTAAAACGGTTCAAAAATTATGGTCAACTATGCTTATATGTTCACTTAGGACATAAATGACCCTGCGATCATTTTCCTTGTCGGGAGTAATGCCTATGTTACGAATTTGGCAAATGAATCATAAATGGTTCTTATAAGTACGCAAAAGGCATAGATTACCCCGCGATCATTTTCCTTGTCGGGAGTAATGCCTATGTTACGAATTTGTTGACTGCATCCTAAACGGTTCGGAAATTACTAATTACTATGCTTATAATTTTGCATAAGGCATAAATGACCTTCGATTATTTTCCTTGTCGAGAGTGATGCCTATGTTACGAATTTGGCGACTTTATTTTAAATGGTTCGGGAATTACGGCCAACTATGCTTATAGGTTTGTACATGGCGTAAATTACCCTGCGATCATTTTCTGTGTCGGGAGTGATTCCTATGTTATGAATTTGGTGTCTGCATCTTAAAAATTTAGGAAATTAAAGCTAACTATGCTTATAAGTACGCAATGAGACCCTCATGTATTCAATTAACGACGAGATATTTTCGAGAGCCTCGCGTAGCCAATCAGAGTAATGGGGAAAAAATGAATTTCCTAGGGGGAAAAGGGAAATCCATGGAAGACCACAGGTAATGCAAGAGCATCAAGTAGGAACAGGTAGGTCAGAATACGAGAGCATGAAGTTGGAACATCAGTTAGTAATGTGAGAGCATGCAGGAGGGCTCGCGATCGACAACGTCTTCGGCTGGGAATGCGAGAGCATGAAATAGGGACAACTGGCAGTAAGGAATGCAAGAGCATGAAGTAGCGACATCTGGTAGGAATGCGAGAGCATGAAGTAGGGACTGTGAACGATGTTGTTTATCTGGAATGCAAGAGCATGATGTAGGAACAAGAAAGGACTCTGAGAAAACAGGAATGCAAGAACATGAATTAGGGATGTCTGGTAGGGATTCGAGAGCATTAAGTAGGGACCACGATTGACGTCGTTGGCCAGGAATGCAAGAATGTGAAGTAGGACCAACTGGCTGGAAGGAATGTAAGAGCAGGAATCCGGTAGGATTGCAAGAGCATAAAGAATAGATATCTGGTAGGAAGGAATGAGCATGAACATCCAGGGCGTCAGGTGAAAGGATGCCAGAAGGAATATGAGAAAACAAAGTGGAATGATAAAGAATGATGAGAGAGAAGTTACATGATGGGGGCAATGAACACGAACATTCTTCACCCAATATGGATGGTNGGCAATGAACACGAGCAATCTTCAGACAATATGGATGGTGCTGGTTTGGAATAATGGAGCATGCTTGTAACTGATTGCGCATTCCGGCTGATATTGCACAATTTTCAACCTGGTTCATCCGCATTGTGCAAACTTGAAAAATGTCAGCCAGATTGTGCAAAACATATTATTTGAAGGGAAATTTGGGAAATTTTCTGGCAAATTTTGCTGCTTTTGCTAGAAAAAAGAGTAATTCCGACTGAAAAAAGGGAAAAGAGGGGGTATGACGTCATCCAAGATGGCCGCGACTCATCTTCTCGTCCCACGCCCCACGCCCCTGTTCTAAAATTCCTCATTTCTAACTACTGGCGTTTTGTTAGAGGATATCATTAACATTTCAAAGCACATATTTTATAAAGAAACATGCTAACTATGAATACAAGCAACATGGTTTATGACAGTTCGCCTGGCAGAAATCCCTTCGGTGTTGGAACACGGAGAGTAGTTGCTGCGCAGCTACTATGTGCACTCGAGCCAATATAATTTACTGTCACAACGACCGTGGAAATCACTCCGGAGCACCGCAGTCGGTTTCCGAGCACGCTGGTAACAGTCGTCGACCCAGATGAGGGCTCGGGCCTAGGTCACCGAGCATACAAGTAGACAGACGCGAGATGGCGTAGCAGTCCATTTGACATGGGCGTGCCCATTTTACAATTGGCTGGTGCAAGGCTCTGGGAACGGGTCCTCGTGCCTGATTGGCTAGTGCGTGCTACGAAAGTACTTTACTGACTTGGCTGCGGCTGACAAGTAGATTATATTCCATTCACGGTTACTTCTAACTTTTCAGAAACAGTACTGAAGTTCTACTTCCACAATATTCCTCCGCCTCATGCAAACAAAGCTTGTAAAATTACAACAGATGGCTAAAGCACCGCATTCATGCGCACTCTTTGTAAATATATTTTGCATAAAAACTATTTCTTACAATGCATTACCAACTCACCTAGCTTTTCTCTGCATTTATTCATTTTAGTTATGAACGAAATAGGGCTATTGTTATTTACAGATAAAATATAAGAGAAAACTCAATTTAACCAAAAATAATGCACCTTTATGTTAACACAAGTATAAAACGCTTGTGATAAATGATATATTTTTGGTACAAACAAACACATCATACATGGGGCATCTTTTTTTTTTTTTCAAAGGTTTGATTAAAAAAGTGTGAAGAAACTGCGAATATACTACAAAATGTGCTAGTTGGTGAATGGCTTTCCGACAAGTTGCTAGCCAGTTTTTCTGGCGTTTGATGCTGGGTTTCGCGGTATAGGAGGCTGTTTCACATCTGTACTCATAAGTATTCTGCGATAAGGTGATGGATTTTCCGCAGGTTTGAATCACAGAAAGCGCACTTAGGCGCGTTGCTCCTCCAGCCAGTGTTTACGTTAAATATATACCGTCAGTGGACAGGATTACTGAAAGGATTATTTCAGATGTTCTCAACTGATCAATAACAGTCCTACTGGAAGCAATATACGAGCCTTACTGACGGTAAATTGTGTTAAAGAGCTGCTACGAATTGTTAAATATGTTATATTATAATTTTTTTTAATATTTGTATTACCATATCATTTACATTAATAGAACGGTTAACAAAATACTGGTCTGTAAAGGGCCAAAAATATATACAGTTGCCGTAAAAGAAAATTTTGTTGTGTAAAAAAATTTTGAAAGAAGCAAAATTAATTTCATTTAACTACCGAATACACGTTTGGATCAACAAACCCTCTGTGCTTGGCCAAAATAAACTAGACTGTCAATTAAATAATTTTGTTGAATCAACCCTATGTTTGTTTGGTCACTCGTTTGATTGCCTTCGTTCGAAAATACAGCTCGAGAATTTGTTTACATTTTTTGTGACAATTAGGATAGAAATAGTGTTTGTTAGTGCCACTATTGATGCTTAATAACAATATAAACATCCTAATAAAATAAGTTCAATGGGTAACTAAAAATTCAAGCTGTAGTACTAAAAATATTTATTAGCGCATGTTGTCCAGAATTTGAAATATATATATTCAAAAACATTCCTATTTAATCACGGGTCACTCTAGCTGAGGTTACTACGGCGTTGTGCTCGGGCTCAAGGTATGTAGGTTATAATCTCCCGTGGATTTCCAATACGTTTTTGTATTTACCGAAACTGTTTAACATTGAGCCAAACAGAATTCTAGTTGTACCAGCAAAACCTTTGTTTTAGGGCAACCAAACAAGAACAACAACATAATTTTGTTTCAACCACAAAATATTTAACTGCCCCTATACCAACAATTAATTCGCTTGAGCCTTATACACTTTGTTCGATTTAACAAAACTTTTTTCTCAGCGCATGTACTAAAAAAAAAAAAATCCGGTGCAAACGTTGATTTCGCCGTAACTATTTTACTAAAATGTTGGTGCGCAAAGCAAAAAAATAACCATAGTAGACTAAAAAGCCGGTATAGGCCCAGTGACACAATACTGCAGTTAACTTCAGGCTGATTTTTACGGGAAGATAAAGAAGGCCAGTCTTTTTTCTCTGTAAATACACTAGTTGCCATTAAAACTTGGGCACCCCGTAAAAATTATTCACTACCCGTAAAAATTTTTAAAATAAGCACATCGGTGGGTTATGCAGTTGATTAGATTTTCGCCTGATTACGAGTGCACCTAAGTCGTACGAGGGCGCTGCCGTCGTTCTTCGTGTGAAGCATACTAACAGTCCTCAGAACAGAGCTTGTGATGTGACAGGGGGGAAAATACTCGCTAGGCGTTATAAATTAGAATAATAATTCCCGAGATTACGCGCGAGACTGCCATGCGAACAACTGGCAATTTGAAGAGAGGTTGGATAATAGTGTTGGGGATAGAGGTTGACGGAGCACCAAATTTCCCGTAATTTTTTTTATTCTGAGTTTGTAACACTGAACACGCGAGTACTTATTAATGGCGGACTGGTTCTGGACTATCCCTACAGACAACCTATAGGTAGTACCGTTTGACCGAAAGTATCTGATATTGTAGTAGTATACTCGTTTACTTTACCTGTTACAAGTGGGTATTAGATACAAAGTAACAGGCTGATACTCTATGACCCACCTCTAGAAGCAGTATATGTATACGCCCAGACAGCGTATACCAATTCTGTATGTATGTACTGAATATCATTGATCATCTATTGAAAAGTGGAAATAATAATAAGGATATAGAATTTTTGTATGGAAATTGATTCAAACTTCGCGAACATACGCCATCAACACCTTAATACCTTTGCCATCGTTTACCGTGGTGGCAGCATAAATCAGTGTGGGGTGCCAGGGACTAGTGACGTATCGTCTTTAGCATCATATCTCTCTATTTTTTAGGGAGACGGGGAATATATGCCCAGTATGCCAGAGTTTGGAAGGCCGCAGGTGAACGTGTGGCGTTTTGGGCATTCATTCTCGAAAAGGAAATGGAAGGTGACACTTTTCTTCTGCGTTTCGGGTTCAGTGACGAGGCAACGTTTCATCTCAGTGTCACGGTGGACCACCATTACGTACGGATATAAGGATCACAGCAGCCACATGCCGTAGTCGAGCATTAGACAGACTCCGATAAAATGAATGTGTTCTGCGCCGTTTCCCGGAAAAAGTTTATGGTTCGATCTTTTTTTTTCTGACAACACTGTTACGTAAATCTCATACCTGCAAATGTTGCAGAACTGGCTTTTTCCGCAGTTGCAGGCAGATTCCACTGATTTAATTTTCCAGCAGGACGGAGTACCACCGCACTGGCATTTGCAAGTTCGTACGTTCCTGAACAACGAGCTTCCGCACCGATGGACTGTTCGTCAGGGACCTGCTGATTTGGCATTACACCACTGGCCACCTAGGTCACCCGATCTCAATCTCTGTGATTTTTTTCTTGTGGAGATTTGTGAAGGATTCCGTTCGTGTGCCACCCCTTCCTACAACAGTGGACGAACTTCGACACCGCATAACGACAACAGTGGCTGCACTGCAGTAGCAACAGACATGTTCGCTAATGCGCGGGACGAGTTTGACTATCGTATAGGTGTATGCCATGCGTATGTAGGGGGCATAAGCATTGGTGATAATTGTAAGAAAAACATTATTGTCAGAAATGTATTTCACTCTTCACCGCATGGTTGTCTGTTCCTTATTGCAAATGATATAGCATTTTGAAATCGGATGAATGTTTTTGGAACACTCTGTTTGTAGCCGTATCGCAAACTAATTGCATTAAGGTAGGCATATTGTCCAGGATAATGCAGCCATCCGAGAAATTTTATGTGCAGTGCGACAAAACGCAGAAAATTAAGTATTAATTAAAAATAATCCTGTTTGTCAAGTTTTAAAATGATTTAAGAAAGATAGAAACTAAAATAAAACCGGGAATAAAATTAAGGTTGAATAAAACTAAAGAATATAAAAATAGTAGCAAGCGTCTAGAGGAAAGAAAAATCTCAATTTGTTTCTGAAGAAGGGTTCTGATTCCTTGATAACATGTCGCGAATGAGCTCAGAAATCGTTAGCGAAAATTTCTTAGTTATCACTAAGGAGAGTATAATAATCCTGCAGTCACATTTGATGTCAGATCTCAGGTGGTAAACCGAAGCTGCAATTTTAAAAACTATGGAATGTCGAAAAACGATTATTTGTGTAAATGGTGAAACAAAATTGAAATTAGTCGAGAAAAACGCAACATATACATTTTTTTTTTAATTTCATAAACTTCTTACAAGATTAAAGTTGGATGATAATCGCCGTATAAATTAACTGACAGAATAAAAACAACTCAGGATAAATAGCAGTTTAAATGAATTTAAAATTTATTTTATTCTAATATTTAGTATTTACATGACTAAGTTTTTTTTTAAATCGTGTATCGTTCATTTTCGTGTTGTGTAATCAGGGATTCAACAGTTAGGGAAGCATTTTTCTCAGATACACGATAATCTTAAGTCAGAGGGTAGCAATGTCTAATTCCATTTCCAGTCCGTCTCCGTCATAATAGATTTTCAAATTATAAAGTTGCCAATTCAATAAAATATATATTATTAATAATTTAATATCTACTTAGACGTTATTATTTCCAGTGAAAATTATCAAATAATAATTGAGTATAAATTTGAGTACCAAAATATTCCGCCTTCTTAGAACCGCCAGACTTAAAGGCAAACGTAGTTTCAACACAACATTTTGTGAAATAACATGCAAGTTTCTCACCTACTTAGACAAATATTCAAACTAATGCTATTTAAGGTTTTTACACTTTGTGATTAATATCTTAAAGAGGCATACACTTGGAGTTGAAAAGTTCCCAACACTTTTTTGAAAATTCATATTCTTGCATAATGAAAGTATTTGGAAATCTGCGTTTTCCTGTTTGCTGTATTAAATCAAGAAAGACGAGCTTATTCTTTTAGAAGTTTATATTAACTGCGTAGGTCTGGACAGAGTATGCAAAGGAAATTTCACAGAAATCGCTAGTAAGTGAATTGGAATTGAGTAATCATTGCGCGTCATTGATTTTCGATAACACTTCAAAGGAAACAGTGTGAGTAAAGTAGAAAGAATAGTACTGTTCACGCCACGCCAACTGCCAGTTCGATCCCAACCGTCAATCTCCAAACACCAAAAAAAATTACTTGACGGGCAAATTCCTTTGCCTCTCCAGTGAACTCGTTAGCTCTCTTTGCTGAACGTCTAGTGACTGGAATTGAAAGAAAAACAAATAAAAGAGGCGTGGGGAGGTCAGAAAGGGAGGGAAAGTAGGAAAGGGGTTGGAGAGAGAAAAGAGAAGGTCTTGGTAAAGGAGAGTGTTGGTGCCGTCTGACTTATTAAGCTCTTGTCGAAGGAAGTGGAGAGGAAGACAATTAGAGAAGATGGGAGACTCAAACACAAAGGGGGCAGCCTGCCCCCCTCTTTGGGCAAACCTCACCCCTCCTCAAGCCCCAACCCCAGCCCTTCTAGTCGGTAGACGAGGGGGGTTAGACAGTTGACACAGTCGAGCGGGGTTGAGGCTGCGGGGGATATGAACGGCCTGGAACCGCGCCATCCCAGTCGGGAGATTAATAGTGTTGCCGCGAAGTTGCCACGACACAGTCACAAAGCGCCAGCCTCAGCCATTTGACGGCGAGTCTCTCGTGCTGATATCGACAAGTGCTTGCTCCTCGCGCAGAAACGTTGCTGGTCAAATTACGCATCTCGAATCGTAGTAGTCCTCACAAACCACAGTTTTTGAAGCAGGCATGAATCGGTTTCATACGAATACCAAGATCCAAAATTTGCACCCACTTCCACAGAACCAAACCGTGGCCAGAAAGGCATGATAAAAGCATGCCTATTGGAGGAGAGATTTTGGTTTTGTTGACTTAAGAAACCATTCCCTTAAAATAAATATATTNGATAAAAGCATGCCTATTGGAGGAGAGATTTTGGTTTTGTTGACTTAAGAAACCATTCCCTTAAAATAAATATATTTTCGAACTTATTACAAAACATTTCATAGCAAAACTGTACGAGCTTCATATTGCTGAGATGAGAAATTCCGCAGTTTACTTGAAGGCCCTGTGGATAATCATGAAAACTTACTCTCATTTAAATATTATTTATCTCGGAAAATAATTTATTTTTTGCTTTGGTAGTAACTCTCATTTGACTTCACGGGTGTCATAAGGGAAAAAAACATATTTTATTAAGCTCATTAGATCGAATATATTTGCTCTGTTGGTCTTAAATTTTACTGGTGGCTTTATGTACAAGTTAACAAATTACGAACATACAGAATGTCACGTAATTCACAAATACGGACTGCACCAAACGAATCTGTGATCAAAACTAAGTAGAAAATACTCTGTAGTAAAAATGCAGAGACCTTTCGTTTACCAGAGAAATTACACGAAAGGTTCAAAAACCATTGTAGCAAACATGCAATATTCCAATTAGAAAAAAAAATAGGTGGTGTAGCAATGCTGCAACTAATGTGTCATGGAGCTCAGTAATACCAGAGAGGTCATGGAGTTCACATGTAGTGCGTACTGGGACATGGCAATGGCCGCCGGATGCACCATGCTGCATGCAGCATGCATGCACTCATGCTGCATGCATCCAGCGCGAGTAAAAGTGCATTGATATAGGCATAGTAAACTTCAACAGCCTGTTATGACGTTTCGACGTTTTGTATGCTGATACTATATGATGTGCTTTAAGTGAAATAGGATTTGAAAATTTAGACAGCGTCAATTTTGTAAGTGGTTTCAATTTTTTTTCCCAGTAAAACGCATACTATTTTAGTGTTAAAGAAAGTGTGTTTTACTTAAAAGTTAAGTTCAGAAACAGATGCTCACTTTAGTGCACGGAAACCAATCGTGAGAGGGAGGAGATGGCTCACACATTAAACTGACCTAAAATTGTAAATAAAAGCAGTGTCCACGTGCATGTCTTGCGTGCGACTCGAACGCGGAACTTCCTTGCCTGAAGACATCATCATAGTAACCTTGGCCATGAGACTCGCCACCCAGTGTACATAGTCTGGCGGCTTAAGTCAAGTTCAGGTAACTGTGCACTTCATGAAAAATACATTTTCTCTGCCGATTCTTATTCTTAGACCTCAAGCAAAACAGATGGATCATGCATGTAAACCAAGTAAGTTAGCCAACGTGTCAGATATATTTCTTCTCATTTCAGTCACCGAACCTGTAAGAGCTCAGAAATTGCTAACCCACACAAATTTTATTTCACTTTATACTTATTTCAACTCTCCACCAGATAGTCTGTTGCTCGTATTGAATGTAAATGCCCACTCTATTAACTATTAGCTGACGATTATTTAGACAAAACCAATAATACACTTTTTAGAGTAACACTTAGTCATCGTCAGTTTTATCCTCCGGCTGTAAAATGTCAACACTTGAAGAGCGCACAAGTTGTTTGTTCCTATGGCGGAGCGGCGAATGTTGTTCACCGGTTGGCTGCCGCGAGTCGTACTAAGATCTACGCGTGTTTACACTAGCTGTTTACTTGTGGAAAGTGCGTTGTTTGTGTTATAGTCCATGTTACCGTTTGTTACAGTGTACACACATCTACAACGTAAGTTTTTTTTTTTCCCCCCCAAAACATACACGGTTTTGCTGGATTCTACTATCGCAAAAATATTTCACGTAAATAACATGTTTGATATTGCATATTTAAGCTCTAGCTTCATCATATGAAAATTAATATGCTACATTTTATGGATTTCGTTAAATTTTAGTCGACTTTTTTTTTAAGTTCCGTAAGCTACTTACTGACTTCAGGCTTGGTTCATGGGTGACGGGTTTCATAGGGTCTTTCTTTGTATTTTCGTATTTAGTTGAAGGGATGTAGTTCAGAAATGTTATAACTATGAAACGGTATACTTTTATAACTATCCTTATGTTTACAATGGTACATTTCGGCATTTCAATTTAGTTTTATTATTTGTAGGGAAATGAAGAAAAAGTACGTGCTATCTTCGGAAGAGCTTAATCCCGTCCCTCATTGTATACAGGCTGGACTAAATGTTTTATATATAAGCGAGATAGTGAGTAGAAATGAATTACCTGGCAGATGTTAAACACTGGAAGAATTAGTGACTGTTTTGGAGTGGCTTCGACTCTTCAGAAAAATGCTGCCAATTTCCACAAAAATTGTGACTTGAAGTATAAAAGGACTGCACTAACCTGTGCCTAAAATTGTAGTATTAAAGAAACATAGAATGAAAACGAGAATTTACTTTAAAAGTGATACCACTACATGAGAGAGACAGAATGTTTGCTTTTTCTGCAGCAGAATTGCATGCATTGCATATGCCATCCGCATTTGAGTTTGGCTTCCGTGTTAGAGAAGCGAGTCAAATTTGCAGGATTAGAATCTGATAAGAGAACTTAGTACAGGTGTTACGATAACATTGAAGCAAAGTATTATCGTCAGTGTCGTGTAAAGCTAAACAAGAGGGCTGAGGCTGCGAGACGTCACGAGAACATCGACGAATGGAAAACCAATGCTTCACGTGTTACATTTGCAGAAATAACAAGCCCTATCCTTACTAGTTTATGATATGAGGACATAGCTAACGTTTCCCGTTTGAAGAATCCGAAGAATTTATACGAGAACAGAATTGAACAACTGGCTGGGGACCCATCATCCACGAATGCCACTCGCTTAAAAAAAATAATTCTCTCATACTTCCCTGAGCTCACTGCACATTCGAAAGGTCATCAGGTTCAACTAGCATCTACGAAAAATGTGGGACATTTCTGAGTCAATTTTGAATGTTTGATACTTAAAGAAGTGCCATAACTTTATATCGAGCGGTGAACATTGCTAGAAGAGATCTGTGTTCGATGGCGAGTTTTCAAGAAAATGCCAAGGAACGTCGATATCCAATTCCCTCGTAACTCTTGTGTCTACGAACTTATGATTTAAACGGCTCGATCATACAAAATCAGCCAAATTACTAAAGTCAGCCGTATCTCAATTGACGATATTTATTACGCGTAATATCTACAGTTGCTCTGGGATAAGTATACATTCTAAACGCCAAGAGATGCGGCTTCCATTGCAAGTAGGTAGCTTTGACCAAAAGATGTGGATGAAATGCTCTACAATTTGGGCTTGTCAGTTATCGTACAACAGAGTACTGGGCTTCTCCGCCAATTAAGGTAATTCCGCCATACAGAACTTTCAATATTCTATACGTCTTGTGGGTCCACGTTCTTTGCAGCCAGGCATCTTTACGACTTCTGCAAATGACAACATAACCGCAACACTTCTGCGACTAGAACACAGATTTCTTTTCATGGGACGGGAATATCATTGTTTCAGCATGTGCATAATTGATACTAATCTCGGTGCCCCTACTACTTCTACTAGCGTTAATTCTGTATACAAGAAAGTGAAGGTTTTCCTCGTGTCGCAGTTTTGAATAGGTCGCCTCCAGTGCTAGAGTTACCAACGTCTTCAACTGGCGAAGTGCGCCTAAAGAGAATTTAATTCACGCATTTGAAGTGGAGTAAGTGACGAAATCGCAGCCTGTAATCCAGGTTGATTTTTATGTAAAGTGCCATAAAGTATCCGTGTATCCTGGTCAGCATACCACAGCAATAATTCTTGTAATGATGACGATTGCATCTCTCATTCAGCCCTTATGCCTCTATCCAGGGAAGATTCGAAGTTAGTTTCGATGATTCGTCATTCTGTTGGTGTGATCAGACAGGTGACTAGTCATCTTAATTCTGGCCAAGTGACCGTTTTAGTCTGTGACCAACTTTCTTTTAATAGCCGGACACACCCAGTAGGCATACTCTAAGGAATGTGGCGAGCGGTCTTTCGTAGTTCTATTGGGCGGCCTGCATGTTAATATGGCACTAGACAAATGTCTGGGTAATATCCTTGACGTCAGTGTATGGACTGCTGCCCTTGCTCAAGCCAATGTGGCGTCTAGTAGGACTGCCGAGTCTTTCCTGAAAGCGAGTCACCTGAAAAAAAAAATGCTTCCCAGAAGTTTGAATGTGAGAATCTTACCGAAAGATGCCGAAAGTCGGCGGGTTTTCTCCAGTTTCCCCCACCTTTGTATTAGTGTCGATTAGTGTACATGAAGAAGTGTGATCAAATTCCAGTGTTAGCAGATTTTTGTATTGCAAAAATGCACCAATGCCTGTGTTCAAAAAAATGTTTAACACATGTTCCTCTTTTTAAATCTTCCAGGATAGTCCTCCGCCTCATGCAAACAAAGCTTAATCGAGTCTAGAAAATTACACCAAAGGGACAGCGCACCGAATTCGTGCGCACTCATTTTTAATAATAGTCAATAAATATATTTTATTTTAGCGTCAGATGTTAACTTCATAGTGCGATGAAATATACAGACGGTGCTTATTACTTAGATGGCAATATTTATTTTAAATGGTGGTTAAAGAATAAAATATGCCTGAAATGAGAATGTAACTAGGGCCTCAAAAAAGCTCACTTTACCGTGAACAGTCTACACTAGGCATAACCGACACACATATCTTCTAACTTTTTTATTTATA